>JANQBM010000004.1:22861827-22889669 GCA_025594535.1 Erythroxylum domingense
CAAACAATTCATGTGCAACATTCACTTATCTACTATGCATGTGCATATGTAAATGCATGCATATGTCACTATTCACTTATACACTAGGTGAGGGGATGTTACATAAACGTTTGTTTGTCCTCAAGCAAACAACACAACAACACTTAACAAAACAAAGACACCATGCAATAATGTGACAATGGAACTAATCTTCATGAACTAAATTTAATCTTGGACACACCCATTTGAATTATGTCAAATCATTAACATGCAAAATATGCATTTAGGGGCTTTGAACTAAATATACAACTAATTCAAGACCAAGTGTTAACCTAATTACCCATTTCAATTGTGCACACAAATTAATAATTTTTCACTCCCTCAGATTCGGTAACTGTTCCTAGGTATAGTTCCATGAAACTCAAGCCTATCACAAGTTCGGTAGTTATTTATTTAAACACACAATTTTTATTTTTATTTATTTTATTATTGTTATTTTTTTCACCCGGGACTTAGCCTTTTACTCGAAGGTAAACATTTGTGATGAATGTCGATCTGGTTACTTGACTAAGTCATTTATTAATAGCTTGGTTGGAACATCATTATAGCCTTTTTACATGAAGGCACACATTTGTGATGCGTGTCGATCCGGTTACTCAGCTACATCACACTTTCAACTAGCTACTAGCTCTATTCATAACCCGAAGGCTAGTGGAATAGTGATTATTGAACACTTATTAAACACTTTTTTTATTGCCTACCTTCTTGCTTTAAACTATTCTTTTCCATGAAAAAATACTAGTTAAGGTACTTAGCTAAAGGCCTCAAATTATGAATGAATGTGACAATCTATAGATGTTAAATTTACACTAAGTCCTAATTAAACTGTATATTTATCTAAAGGTCCCCTAATTCACTATTTCACAGGCTAATGATTATTCACAACCTAATAGATTATGTCCAAAATTTAAAAAAATCACTCAATCTAATCCATTGACACATTGACACACTTCACACTATGCAGCCTAATACTATCATACAGTATGCAAAATTTACATACAAAAGAAAAATACAGAATTCGTCCCCACACTTGAATAACACATTGTCCTCATTGTGAGAAAGAAACACACACGACGCATACATAAACGAAATGTGAAAAAAGAAATTAAAATAACAAAGAACAGATAAAATTAACGATAAAAATAAAAATAAAAATAAAAATAAAAATAAAAATAAAAATAAAAATAACAGACAAATAAACAACACAAAACAAAATATAATTGAAAATTTTTTTGGGTTAGATTTCAATCCTAAGGAGATGGAGGTAGTGATGATGTGGGAGGTAGTAATTGAACACCTTGAGCTTCGAAATACTGATGGATTTGGTGAATCTCTCAGCTCTGGCGTCTTTGTGTATGCACCACTTCCTTTAGTGTTCTGTTGGTTTTGGAAAAAGCATCTAAAACCTTTGTCCAGCATTGGTCCTCTTCTTCCTTTTCTTTCGAGTCCTTGCTTGTTGATGTCTTTTGTGCCTGCCTAGGAGGCGCGAAGCTCAAGCCTACCTGACTCGACCTGGTCTACATATGTGTCTTTTTATTGATTTCCCGTAGACTCATGTTGGTGGACAGAATGATCTCTACCTGAAATAAATGATGGTGGTTAAGGAACTCGGGCAGATGCACTGTTAACCTTGTCCGTTCTATACCAAAATGCTCTGTAATGGCGAAAACCAAGTACCCCATTTTAAGATGGTTACTCTGCTTTCGCGGAGTCTCAGTAAGAGCTTTCAGTATATGCGTGGATGTGCATACCGGAATACTATGATCCATGCACCACAGTATGAATAGTTCCTTAATGGAACACTTGTTGGTCTCTGATTTGTCAAAAACCAATTGACACATAAATTTATGCAACAACAAGTGTTTATGGGACCGAATAATATTGTCGTCGGCATTTTTGGCATAAAAGTGCTCAATGTAAGTAAGCTCGTGCCAGTATTGGGAGGCACGGAGGTCATTATGTTGGTCGACAATGGTGGATTTGGGGAATCCACATATGTCACACATGATCTTTACTGTTTATTCATACTCTTGCCCCCTCAATCTAAACCATAATTCTTTAGTGTTTTTTGGGTCAAAGGTCAAGGACGTGAAAAACTCTAGGGTAAGCTCTTTATAAACGGGGAATTGGAATCTAATGAATTGACCCCACTGGATCCTCTCTGTTAAGTTCTCTACCTGCGTACGCACATCTATCCTATCCAATGTATCAAAATCAAAATTTTTAGGCACAACAATTTGCCGAGAATGAATGGAATGGAAACAGATACCTTCCTCCTCAGTGTAGATAGGAAAAGGAGCTCCAAAGTCCGCTGTGCAATTTCGTCTACCCCGTCCTGCGACTTGTTGTGCTCTATGAGGCTCCTATCGGGCAATTTGTATGATGCAAAGCATGATTGGTTTAAGTTTAGAAGTTGACGTTTGAAAAATTCTAAAGAGATGTTAGAGCATTTGAAAGTTGGAGTTCTAGAGAGATAAACTAAAAATGAAAATGAAAGTGAAAGTTAAGTAAGAAGTGAATAAATAGGTGGTAAAAAGGGTAAAATAGTAAAAGTGTCACTTAAAATTCACGTCCTCCCCTTTGTGTACATAGTCATAGGCCATGATCTTGTATGATTCCCATCGGTCTAAGTGAAGTCTTATAGGCCATCTTAATAAAAAACTTTATGGGCATTAACTCTCGTAACCCCAATTTAAGACTAAGAGTGTAGGGCATCGCATTTATGCTGGCACCTAAGTCTGCGAATGCCTTATCTATAATGATCTTGTTGATACTGCAGGGGATGAAGAAGTCCCTTGGATCATCCTTCTTCACTATGTTGGGGATGTCTTCTAGTATTCGGTCCTTCCCTTTCCCTATGACAGACTCTTGTAACTTTAGATTAGCCTGTATTCATTTTTTCACTTCCTTGACTTTGTTTGACTCTATTTCTTGTAACGTTTCTGCTTCCCTCCTAGCATATAATTCCTTCTGAGCAAAAAATTAGTGCGAGAATATCCGTCGAGTTACTTGCACCAATTTGCTCACAGTCTCACTTGGATGGTCGTCTTTAACTACTTGACTTTCTCCTTTGTCTACCTCTTCCAGCTCCTCGTCTTGAGTCTAGCTTATAACCATAATATGCTTCTTCGGGTTCGATTCAGTGTTGCTTGGAGGAGTTCCAACATTCTGAGTCGACATTGCTTGCGCGAGTTGCCCCACTTAAACTGTTAAATTGTGGATAGACGAAGCATGATTCTTTATGACTTGCTCGAATTTAATTTCGAGCCTTCTATCCTATCTTATCTAAAATTTTGTCCAATTTCGAATCTATCGAGCTTGTTTTGTCCTGATGGAAGCTCGATTGTTCTTGGGGTCTAAACTACCCTTCATTGTTATTGTTAGACCAGGATAAGTTTAGGTGATTCTTCCACCCGGGGTTATATGTGTTGAAATAGGGATTATTACCCCCTCCACGTCTAAATTGGGCCCCCATATAATTAACTTGCTCTTGGTTATCGTCTTTCATCAGATAGCAGTCCACCGTATCATAATCCAATTAGCCACATAGCTCACACTTCAATTGCATAACCTTTACTGTAGTTGAGGATGAAGGCTATATATTACTGAGTTGTCGCATCAAGTTATCGATCTTAGCTTGCATTTCTGTCATCTGATCGACAGTGACAACTCCCTTTTGCTCCCTAAAGTTAGTAGGTTACCTACTACGTTCACTAGCCCATAAACAACTATCATTGGCCATCTCCTCTATTAAATCCTCTGCTTCATTGACTGTCTTTCTCATCAACGATCCTCCCGACATCGCATCCCCCTAATACATGGGTTCACATCGTTGTCAAATGTCTGCAGTAGGAACTCCTTAGGTAAATTGTGGTGTGGGCATCTCCTCTGTAGGTTTTTGTAACTCTTCCACTCTTCATAAATAGACTCCCCATCACCTTTTTGGAAGTTCGTAATTTCCTTAATAATTTTGGTGGTCTTTGTTAGTGGGAATTATTTATTTAGGAAGGCATGCACTAGTTGGTCCCATGTCGTAATGTTAGTGGGGCTCAGTGAATGATACCAAACCTTCGCTCTATCCCTAAGCATAAAGGGAAATAACCTAATTCTCACTATGTCTTCTAACATCTGGTGATACCAGAAAGTATCACAGATCTCGAGAAAATTTGCGATGTGAGCATTCGAGTCTTCACTTGTAAGTCCATAGAATTGGACATTCTATTGAAGCATGTTCAGGAGGGCTAGCTCAATTTCAAAGGAGACCGCTTAAATAGGCAGTCTAGCTACTCCTTGGTTTACAGGATTGAACACTGCCCTCATAAAATCCATGGGGGTCCTCTGTTGTTGCCTGCCAGGGTTGACTTCTTGATCCATGTTTCTTTGGAATTCCTTGGCCATTTGTGCTTTCTTGATCTCTTCTTCTTCTTGTTACTAAGCTTTCTTAAGGGTTCATTCTAAACGTGTTATGTCTAACTTTAATGTCTTTGCTGCACTACTGGAACCCCTCGTGACTCTTATGTTCATGCAAGAGCACGATTCCTAAGTAAAACTAACAAAAAACGAAAACAAAGAAAAGAAGAAAAAGAAAACAAAATTAACTATTCTAACATCTTAAAACTATAGAAATAAATTGCCTTCCCCGACAATGGCACCAAAAAACTTGTTCACTCAAGGTTACATGCGCTAAGTTTTACTATTTATAATCTTGGTAATTACTGCAAGTGCACGGGTTGTTCATGTAGTACCTAAGGTGTTGATCCCATGAGGAAGGGATCTAGTCCTAAAATCTAATGATAGCTAAGTTCGCAATACCTAATTAAACAACTACTACAGAAATTAAAACTAATCAAGAATCAAATATGAGAAACTAAAGAAACAAAAGAATGAACAAAGTAGCCAACTCACATAAATAATCCGAAACTCAACCTAGAAGTGACCAATTGAGAGAAAGGGGAAATTAATTCGAAACTAAAGAAAATCTACCCAATTATGTAATTTCCAACTTAAAGGGCCTAGACGGTCCAAGAGTGAATTACTCTCTCTCGAGTTATAATTCTTAACCCTAATTAATAATCACTAATTCAAATTATAGAAGTTGTGATCTCTCGATCCACAATTGGTCCAAAAGCTAAATTAGTTCTAAGTTGTTTATTAACCTACTGGGAATCTATGTTTGATCTCTCGTTACATGACCCTACAGGTTTGATTCAACTCTCTACCTATCGATTTACCTAACTCTCATTAATCTAAATCGATGATTTTTACTGGCTCACCTTCTCAGTTTATTGCCAAGTTATGAAGAATCAAAATTGAATCACAATTAAATCGAAATAAAACACAATCAAATAAATTTTATTAATCTCAAGAACAAAAAATATAAAGGTGAATTTAGACAAAAGATCAGCACTCAAAGATAATATTCCCAATCAATATCCAAATCTCATATATCAATGAAATCGAAATAAAAACTAGAAAATACTATCGGAATGGATTTTGGAGGTAGAGACTACGGGAAATTGCCTATTCCGTGAAGTACATCGCGTCAAATGTATCTTTGTGCCTCTCTTCCTTCGTCTCCTTCCTCAATCACTTGATCTCTCTCTAGGGTTCTCTCAGATTTTTGTAGAATCTCATTTTTTACACAGATCTCTCGACTCTCTATGACTACTAGTGGCTGCTAGGTATTGTTCTATTTATTCTATAGCAGCCTTAGGTTAAAATAGGGGTCAAAACGGTCTGAAAAATCACCCAAAAATTGAGTTTTCATATTAACTCGATGAAGGGCACAATCGTGGTCCTGCCTACCACGATCGTGGTTTGCACTTTAACCTTTCTATCATGATCGTGGCCTGAAGTGCACGATCGTTGCCTGACTTGATGCTCTCTGTCACAATCGTGGCTCCTGGTGCACGATCGTGGCCTGGCTGCTGTTGATTGTTCCTTTTCTGTCATGAATGTGGCCAATGTGCACAATCGTGGGCTATGTCTTTTAGCTTCAAACTCTTTAAATCTTCCCGTTCTTCCCTGTTTACCTTGCAACACTAGCATACACATCAAGGTAGATCAAAAATATACAAATTATGCTCAAAGATTCAAACTATCCCATAAAAACAATTAAACACATAACTAACACAATTGAGACCTAAATACACACTAAACACTCAAATTAGCACTAATTACTTAACAAATCAAACCTTAAAACACATTGCAAATCACAACTATCATAAGTAACATCTTCATTTTGATATGGGAATATCATGACTGAGTACAAAGAATATCATACCTCAAATACAAATTTTACTAAGATTCTATACATCCTATACCATGCCTATTTATCAAAGGTACCATCATTTATTAAAATTAACATATACACTATAAAATAAGAATATTAAGAATGATTATAAAGAATACTATGCCTAAATGCAAACTATACTAGGATTGAATAGATTGAAGACTATGACTATATATAAAAAATACCATAACTCATTAAAAATAAGAAACACCTTAACTTAAATATGGAAATATCATCACTAAGTACAATGAATATTATGCCTCAATAAAAAATACCAATATTTTAAACATCTTATATCATTCCTATTTTCAAAAATGCCATCAATAATTATAAATAAGTAACACCTTAACTTAATCTGAAGGCATATGATATATTATACATGGTTTAGTACATGTTTGTGTGCCAAATTGTTTTCATGAAAAAGAGAAATGAGCATATTTTAATGCATGCTCATATTGATTGACTTTTTATGAGTTTCAATATTGAATTACCACAAGTGCATTGCATAGCTATAGCTAGTATCGACAAATACAAGTCAATCCTATGAGGAAAGTGATTATTAGTTATCTTATTATCTAGTCTACAAATTGATTATGATTTTATATTGAAAGAAAATAAAAATACAATAAGTAAAATAATTAAGGAACAAGATTGAATCAGAGAATTAAGGAAGAACTTAGTAAACTATTGGTATCAGAAAATTAGTATCTAGGTTTCGAATCCCCCTTAAAATCCTTAACAGATTGATCTTTTATTATGCAGTTGTTTTTTTTAATTTATTGGACCGTGGAGTTTCTTATGTTATACTAATAGCTGAACTAGAGTCCACTAACAACTAATCCTAAGGTTTTCAACTGAATTACCCAAGTTAAAGTTTATAGGATTATTTTACTGATTTGTGAATCCCTCTATTAGGTTTGACCCTAATCTGAAAGATTTATGTCATCCTATTTCTAGGGCTGCAATCAACTACTTCCAATTAAGGTAGATCTATTCATAAATATGATTTCTCAATCTCTATGTATGAAACCAAGTTATGATCCAATATTCCAAATATGTTAGAACATAAAAAAACATGTAATTGGATCATAAATATGAATGAAACCAAATGCATTAATAAAAGAATTAAATCATATTAAAGTATCAACGGTTTATCTAACTAAGACACTAAAGAAATTTAGTTACACATACTTGAACATGAAATCAGTCATACACTGAAAGAAAAATGAATTGAAAATAATGGGTTCATAATTCTAAATCTTCATGTTTGTCTTCTATAAAGTATTTTTGAGAGGTAGAGGTTTGATCACAACTTTTGATGGATCTTTCGATGAATTCTTCGTGTTTTCCATTTCTCTAGATCAAAATCTCCCTTAGGTCACCTATAAGAGTTTCAGAATGCCTCTATACATATTCTCCTCCAATTTTCCTATGACTTTTGTTGATGCACAGGTTGATGGACGACCATGCATAATTAAAATCTTTGGAAATCATGAATTTGCATAACCTAAGAGACATGCATGGGTAGATGTATGATCGTACATTCCTTTTGTGCTTGGAATCTTTGATTTATGCCATGTTTTTTTTCAAAATTCTTCTTCTTTAAGTCTGTAAAGACAATTATACTCTATAAACATACTTGGAGCAAATTAAATACCAAATATATGATAAAAGTATAATTTATCAAGAAAAAATACATCAAATATGGGGTATAATTATGATCAATTTTGCATCTATCACATACATCTAACCATGTTCATGTCAAAATTTTTAAAGGGAAATTGTAAATCATATGGATTTTTTACTCTTTTATAACAAATCGTGTCCATTATAGGTTTCTTAGATGTGGTTACAACATAGCCATGTGGTTAGTCTATTTAATTAAAACTTCTTACATGTTTAAAGTTATTTATTTAAACTTGGGAATATAACACGACCATATATTGAAATTATTGAAGTTCTTTGTAATCCCTTACACACTTTATTTTCAAATCTCTTTTTATAGAGAAACTTTTTGAAAAATGAGTCCAATATTTTCATTAAGCAAGTGTAAGTGCATTGGTAAAAGAAGCGAAAGTTCAAATAGTGAAGCACAACTTTAAGAGGAGTTTGAACATCTTATTGCTACATTGCAATAATAAAGGTTATCTAAAAAGGTATCATATTCCTAAAATGTAGAGTATTGGAACCTAATAGAAAGTTTTGACTATATTAAGAATGAGGGGTAGACTAAATTTTTTGATATATATGAAGATGTTTACGATAAACCTACCCCTAATTTTTCCTCAAAACTTAAGCTAAATAAAGATGTTAGTTAGGATGATCTAAATGGGATTAGAATTTTGATGATTGGTGTTAGTTTTTTAATGTTAATTTCATAATTTAATGTCAATTTATGGATTTTACTATCTCAACCTTTTACAAACATTTACATATCGATCTTCTATAATTGACTTCCCTGAAGATATATATGCAATAGTGGATCTTATTGTACAATCTTACATGGAAGTTTCGAATTCAATCCCATAAGAACAAAGAATTTGAATATCAGATCCCTAGTTCTTTATTTTATGAATCGTATGATTACCCATTCCATTTTTGGGAGGAGGCAGAGTACAAGGGTGGTTACTTTATGCAATTTGTTCTACAAATGGTGCTTAGTTAAGCATTGCTAATGTAACTTGGCCTTTTATTTTGCATGTTATTTAGATAAGGTGGTGATAATATAAAAGGGGGTGATATTTGGACGGTCGTATATCATGCACCTAGCAAAGAACCCACAGATGATTATTAAGCTTCTGTTTATGACTACTGTATAAATAGTGCTTGACCTTGTCACTAAATTTATGCAAAATATGAGGTTAGTAAAAGCCACTGGGGAGGGTATGTTTAAATAGGTGCCAAATTTATTAAGTTTAGGTGGAGATAAGGAAAAGATGGATAATTATAAGGTGGATAGGATTATTAACCAATTAGCAGTAGTTGTTTAGCACCTATAAGGAAGACGTGTCTACCAATAGCAATGTTAGTTCATCACCTCTATAATCAATTTTGAATAACATATAGAGTGTGCACAGTAAGATATATTAAGAGTAAAAGGAGCTGTGGCAAAAACTAAAAAGAGATTTAAGAAATCTAAAAGGATTAAGATAACCACTTAAACTGGATAGAAGATGCAATGAGTGGTTGTTTTGCCCATTTTAGATGTCAGTCATCACCCTAAAAGTTTCCCCCTTTACATTTAAAGAAGTAATAACAACAAAGTGCTCCTTATGACACCAGCAAAAAATGATTGTAATGGATTTTATTTTCTTTATATTATGGTTTCTTTTGTTATTGTAATTGTACATATAAAGATAATTTAATTAAGAAACATAATTATTTTTCATGTTTGATTTTGCATAACTTGCATTGTGTATTCAAATAAAAAAGAATGAAATCTATACTACTTTGAAGATAAAGGGAAAATAATTGTTAATTAAGATAGGAAAAGTAATCACAAAAAATGAGGATAATGTATTGCCTTTAAGGAGACTAACAATATATGCATTTGCATTACAGATTCAAGATTATATCAGCTAGACTGCTTTTAAGATGTCTTAGTGAGGATAATTGAAATGTAAAGCTAAATAAATCAATATAACCAGTGGAATCTAATATATAAAATCAAATTTAGATTTTGCATTAATTCGGTTGACATTTAAAGGAAACTGAGAAACTTCTAATATAAAAAATTAAAATTTAACACTAATAGATATGAAAAACAATAGGATCCTTTTTCTAGTCCTAACCTTACATATGGCAAAAACTAGTAGGACATGAAATTTCACTTATAATGTTACAGGGCTAGTTATATCTTAGGAAAGGCTATATTAATCACTTATAATCCTCCTACAAAATTCCAAAAATTTTTTTTATAGAAAGGCTAGTTGACCATATGGATTCTAAGTACTATAATTAGGCACATTGGTTCCTTAGTTAATCACTCTAAATATATCTAAGCCAATTTTGTTTAGAACCATGAGTAAAATAATAGAGAAACAAAATAATACAGGAACATTAATAAGTAATTAAATACTATAAAATTAAGAAAAATAAAGAATCATGATAGAATCCATAATCTTTTGATATATGTACATTTAATATGTTCATTTATTTCATACTCAACTTTAATAAAGAATTAAATATAATTCATATAGTAGATTTTAGATTCTAAATAGATGACTAAAAAAATAAGCTACTTCATTTATGTAATTAAAATTACCTAACAAAATAGCAAGTTTTATCTTATGCCATAAATCCCACTTGGAAATATTTATACTCTTCTTCCTTTAATTTAGTGTTTCAACTATCCTAAATTGGTATTGGTTAATATTATTCTTCTCTTCTTCCTTTTTTTCAATGTCCCTAGCTATCCTAAATTGGTGTTGTTTAGTTTTGTTCTTCTCTTCTTCCTCTCCATTTGTGTTTTTTACTAACTTAAAATGACGTTGGTTATTTTCCTTCTTCTTTTTCCCTCTTTAAATGTGTATACTTTCTAAACATACCTTTTCCACTAGGTAATATTTCCTTTTGATGGAAATAATCCTTTCCATCAGGTTGCTCCTCATTTATATGGACATTCAAAGCTCTTTATTGCCTTTTCTTCTCCCTCCCTTGTTGTGTTTCTAATTTTCCTAATTTGAAATTTATGTTTTTTTACGATTTGCTTCGTTGCATTATTAGCAAACAAATTTCACATTCTAGAGTCTCGAGACACTAGAGTTGTTCAATATGCATAATAATCCTTTTATTTTTAGAAAATATATGTATTAATGTAAATATATTAACAAATAGAAAAGAAAAGAATATAGTAATTAAAAATACAATTTTTACAAGAAAAACATCACTCATAATAGCTAACTAACACATTCATTTTAATATGAAAATATGATGATTCAGTACAAACAATATGATGCCTTAATATAGCCAATAATTGAAATATGCATAGTTAATACTATGGTTATGTACAAACGATACCATCTCTCATAATAGATAAGTAAAACCTTCACTTTGATATGAAAATAGAATAATTGAGTACAAATAATACTATGCCTTTATACAACCAATATCAAAACTCCATACATTCAATATCATGTCAACGTCCAAAAAATACCATCACTCATAACATATATGTCACACTTTCACTTTAATATGAGAATACCATAAATAAGTACAAAGAATAAATGCATTAGTATAGCTAATGCAAGGACTCCATACATTGAATACTACATATGTCTAAAAAAATACCATCACTAGTAATAAATAAGTGACACCATCACTTTAATATGAAAATATCATGATTTAGTAAAAACAATACCATGTTTTATTACAACTAATATGATGAATCTATACATTCAATACCACATATATGTATATAAATTATCATCACTCATAAGAGATAAGTAGCTTCTTTATTTTAATATAAAATACTATAATTTGGTAAAAATGATGATAAAGACACACTATGTTTCATGCCATGTACTAAACCCTATTTGATAAGAAGAGGAAGGAAGATTAAATACAATCATGCAATAATTCAATTCAATGTATGTTTTCTTAAAATAATAGATAAATTAAATTTTGTTCATTAAAGAACATTAATTATGTGATTATGGAGGTCCTTATTATAATGGTTGTATAATTAATCCTTAAATATAAGCTTATCAAATTATCTAATATAAGGTAACTATGTTTTGATGTTATTTTATGGCCTACTCTATTTGTAGTAGCTCAATCAATAGTACTTGGATAAGTATGAACTATATGAAGATATTTGAGTAGTTTTTCACCCTAAAGTAATTAGGAATAATACTCTATTATTCTTCATTAGTAATGATTTAGGAATTGTTTTGGCCAAAGAGAACTGGAATTTAAAAAAAAATTTAAATATAAAATATACATTAGTTACAAATTAGCAATAGTTAACTTGATTGGACAGAGATCGAGTAGACACTAATTCTATACTTTGTGTCCATTTAGAACACTAGATGATAAAAGTATTTAATTATATGTTATAAACATATAAGGACATGTCAAGTGAAACCACTTCACATTCCCAATATTAGAGTGGTCATGACAAGTTTCTATACATCAATCTTGATTTATAATTATAAAATGTTTAATTAGATAAGGAAAGATGAATTAAAATATGTTTTAGTCATCTAATTTTAATTATTAATTATTAATTAGAATTACAATATATAATTATTTCTAACATATTAGGAACCTAATGTGTGATATACAAAAAGTTATTAAAGAGAGTAAAATTTTAGTTAATTTAAGTTGTACTTAATTATAAATTTAAAAATACTTCATCAATTAAATATAAGATATTTTGTATTATTAAGATTAAATATAATTATAACTAAATTCAAATTTTAATTATAATTCATAGTTTAATTTTAGTCTAACCTAAAAGAGGTTTAGGATTTTTTTATATAAGTATATTCTATAAGGGAGTAACACTTTTGTTAATCCTTTTTAATCCTTGAGTTCTCTTTTTCTCTACTTTATAGATACCATTAGAGGCTAAACATTTAAATAGCTTATAGTTGATAACTTCATCGACAATGAAAAGTTTTAAACGATACTGATTTAGGTTTGTCTTTAACCTTTATTTCTAAATTTAATTTTAAAGTTATTCTATTGAAGAGTTTCAAAAGGAAATTACAAAACTAAATCATATACTCCTTTAAGCACTCAAAAATACCCCTATGTGCTTCGAGCAGGGAAAGGTATTGACATTTATTTTTCATACCATGTATTACATCTTATATGATCCAAAGAGGATAAAGAATTACCTATAACCATATAATAACTCAATTTAATGATGTTTTCATAAAATAATAGAAATTATTTTAATTTGATAGGTGCATATCATAGTTTTTTTTAGACATTTAAGTGTGTTTTTAATTGTTTTCTTAGATGATCATCATGTTTTTCAGACTTAGAATTATATTCTTGTTAGTGTTTTTGTGTGTTTATTTGTTTGATTGTGATAAGGCAAGGATTTAATCTTAATATTATGTTTCAAGGGATTTGATGCGTTTGTTAGTGAGTGGAAATCGAAAAAAGTGAAGAAAAGATGAAGGAGTTGAAGAACAAGGCCATGCACGATTGTGTATGTAAGCAGCAAAGATGGTGAAATGCACGATCGTGCATTGGCAATTTCTAACTCATGTGTAAATGGGAGAGATCTTTACCTTTGTTACAAACGACCATATTTTGGTATAACAAATGCATTTGTTAGTGTTACGTTGTCGTTCTAGTGGAGCTGAGTGGAGTGATGTTGTTTTATTGTTGGCATTTGCTGTAAAAGATAAGGAGAGTATAGATCTTCTCTGAGAATGTTCTTTAATCCTATTTTATCAATACAAATTTTAAATTTTCAAAAAACAATTTCCAACTCATGAGATCTTTGTATTCTTGACATTTCAGGGCTGTTTTTGAACCTAAATAGGTGGGAAAACCTTAGAAAAACCATTGAAGGATTAAGAGGATAAAAAGAAAAATAAAACACCAAAAAAGGGGTTGCACCTTATAAAAAAGAAGGTTAAAAGTAACATCAAGGTTAACTTTAGCTTTCTAGATTTTCCAGATCAAAGCTTCTAACTGATTTCATTCTCTTCTCTTCTACTATTTCATTACCTTGTATTCCAAATCTGAATAGTTTTGTTTTAAACATGATTATAGATTGTTAAATCCATACTAGGGTTTGATTCTTAAATTGTTTTTTTATAACTTTACGTTGTTAAATTCAATATGTTACTACTTTGTGATGTTTGTTATGCTCATACTTGATTTGAATCGAGAGATTAAATCAAGATATTTGTGTTTAAGTTGTACAATGAGAGTTGGTACCTTAATAGACTAACAAATATCAAGTTAATAAGTAATTGAAGATAGATCTTAATTGTGAGTTGATTATCCTTAGGATTGCTTCAAATCCAATTAAGAAGTTTGTAGTACTTTTGAGAAATAGAGAGATTGCAACTTAAAATTTATCTTTTTCAATTAGAATTACTTAATTCGATCTCACGACAGAGTAATCAAAACTTTTGGATATCTAGGATCAATCATAGTTGAATTCAAAAGGTGAAGGGAAGGCAAAACAAGGATAGAATAATCCCTAAGTTTCCATCATTGAGTAACTTCAATTTCATTGTTATCTTTTACTTCTTTAGTCATCAAGTCTGTTAGTTTACTTTAATTTTTAGTTCATCCAATATTTTGTTACCATAGACAAAAGTGTAATTAAAAATTTTAAGTGACTATATTCAATCCTCATAGGAGTGATATCAGTTGTACTACAATATATGACTCATATATTTGTAGTATAACATAAAATTAGCAAGAACAATTAATCAAATAAGCTAATAAAAATATAAACAAAACCTTAAATTGATAATAATAAAATTAATTTCAACTATATAAAACCTTTTAAGTGATGATAATTGCATTGTTTAATCAGTTTAATACAAATACAAAAACATTTAAACTATATCCAAAGTCACTAATTTTCTTCCTAAGGAATGCAAATTTGACTTTAATTATCACACACAGTAAATAATATACAATATTTTGTCTTAAATTAGGAAATTCTAGTATGAATTTCATACAATAACACCTTTTATTATATATAGTAATACATATTTTTGTTTGATTCTATAACTAATACCATTAAAAATTACAAAAATCTATATAAGATCAAAACTGTGTTTCTATATAGCATAGTAATCCTTGTTTAATCTAAAGAATAAAAAGGGCATAATAGTACCATGCTAATGTAAATATAAAGATAGAAACTAGATGTATAGACCAATATGGCCATTAACATACCCGTATTTAAGATCATGCATTACTTCCTATAGTTTTAACAATTGAATGCATTTGAAGCAATGCAAGTGATAGAGAAAACTCCAAGCATGCAACAACTCAATTTCAAATTGTATCTTTGACCTGGAATCTCAGTCAACATAGATAGGTACAAGTCCATCTCATCAACTCATTTAATGTAATACTTTTATAGTAACATTGGGAGCTACACACTTATATGCCAAAACCATGTTCCTAATTTTTTTTCTCTAGAACATTATTACATATATGATCATGTTATCAACTATGTCCATTTTACATAAACTTAGTTTTAAGGTTATTTTTATAAACACAAATGGCAACATGCTCATATGGTAAAAGTTTTTGAATTTCATTGAGATCCGTTGACTTTTTATTTTCTTCCTACCAAGTAAAATTTTGAAAGTGAGAAATAAACAATCATCAAACAAGGATAAGGGTGTATAAAACATTTATAAATTACGAAAATGAAACTTTCATATCAATTAAAGTATTTTAAGCTATAAACTTGTTATTATTTAATCATATTTTTATATTAAAATATAGAGATTATACAATCTATAATAATATCAATATGAATTGGCGAGCAAAATTGATTGGGCAAGAAAAATAAATTAATGTCAGTCGCATTTATTCTACTTACAAAGATAGGAGTCTAGGAACCTTCCAATACATATTAATAATATATTCAATAGCAACAACTCAATTTCAACTAGATGTATAAACCAACATAGGTATTAACGTGCTTGTATTTAAGGTCATGCATTACTCCTTATATTCTTAACAATTTCATGCATTTAAAGCAATGCAAGTTATATTAAAAACATAAAATAGTTAATATGTTCCTTAATGAAAGAAGAAAATATGTAATTCTAAGCATGTAACAACTTAATTTCAAATCGTGTCTATGGTGTGGAATCTTAATCAATAAGGATAGGTACATGTCCATCTCATCAACTCATTTAATGTAATATTTATACATGAACATAGGGAGTTACACACTCATGTGGCAAACTATATTCCTAATTTTTTTCTTTAGAAAATTATTGCATGTATGGTTGTTCAACTGTGTACATCTTACATGAACATGGTTTGAGGTTTCTTCCATAAACACAAAGTGACAACATGCTAATATGGTAAAATTGTTGAATTTCTATAAAATCCATTGAATGAAATCCAAATCTTTTCCTACCAACTAATTTTGAAAATGAGAAAGAAACTATCATCAAGCAAGGGTAAAGGCATATAAAACATTTATAAATTATGAAAAAATAAGTTTTATATTAATTGATGCATTTAAGTTATAAACTTGTTATTATTTAATTATATTTTTCTTTTTAGATTCAAATTTAGAGATTATGCAATCTATACTAATATGAAGATGACTGGGCAAGGATAATTAATTGGAAAAGAAAAATAAATTGATATTAGTCACGTTTATTCTATTTATAAAGATGGGAACCTTATAACCTTCTAGTACATTATAACAATACATTGAAACACTGATATATATGGAAAACACATGAACCTTCCTTGGGCTTCACCATATAGACCTTATTTGCGTAAAATAATTAGGATTTTCAATATTGAATTTAAGCACTGGGGGTATTTTAGAAATGACATAATCATTCAATAATCAAATTCTTATAAAAACTCAAAGAATTTTTTTTTGGAATGGCACACCTTGAAAGAACATAACCAACATATTCTAGAACATTAGGTGCCTCAACTAATTGCTTTTATTTTGTTTGATAATCACCAATTTATCCTCCTAAAACCATATGTATAAGAATGGAGAAAGAAAAGAAAATATTGATGGAATACTATGACTCCTTAAAAAATTACAATTAAACCTTACAAATAAGATCCAAATTGTTTTAGTTTAAGAAATACCATGACTTCTTAAAAATTACAATTAGACCTTACTAATAAGATCCAAATTGTTTTAGTTTAAGAAATACCATAAATAAGCATAAAAATATCATCTTTTTGAAGAGAATACCAAGAATATATATTCTATAATTCAATATAGAAAGCCATTATGCTCTTAAGATAAATTACCAGTGCTATATACAAAAACTAAAATGAATTATTTCAAAAAATAGAATGACTCAATACTCCAAAGATGCATTAGTGAAAATGCATTAACAATTATATAACTCCAATATTAAGTACATATTAACATTTTTTAGTAAGTAATCTATGTAACTTTAATGGAGCTAATCCTTTAATATAATCTTAGTTTTGAGAGGAGACATAATGGAGAGACACAAATATAGAGTAAGAGCGATAAATAATTTTATGGGTATATCTATGATCATAATCTTAGTTTTGACTAGGAATATATGTTATGATTAATTTTTATAGGTTTTGTTCGTATTCATATTTTGATTTTGGGTTACAAATTCTTGTTTTTAATCTAAAGTTGATATGGATTGAGTGAAAATGGGGTGAATGTTGCATGAATGTTAAATGGAGAATTTTGTGAATGTTGCATGAAAAATAAGAAGAATTGTGCACAAAAATGGGTGTGACAAGTTAATTGCATGGTCACACATGTTAATTGCATGGTTACATATGTTAATTGTAGGGGTCACACAAGTTAACTGCATGTCACACAAGTTAATTGTATGTCACACTCACTTTAGCTCATGCCATGCTTCGGTGACCACCTAGCTCCCATGCACATTCGGTGACACATTAAATGACAGCTAGCTACATACGTCTTCATCTTGCCAGCTGCATGTGTCTTTATGCTTCTAGCTGCCTGTTTCACATTCACTATGCTTCTAGCTGACTTCTTATACATACCAAGCTTTTTTTAGCTATGACATGTTAAATCAAACCAGTGAGGTCTTCTCACACTGGTGAGAGGCCACTTATAGGGGTGAGAAGGCTAGGTGCTAAGCTTGTGATTATTCTTGTCATTTTAATGTCTCACACATGTATGTTGACAGCGCTAGGCCCAAAAACCTAAACCTAAATGATGCTACAAATAGAAGAGAATGTGGGCTGGAGGAAAAGAGACAAATTTTAGAGCTTAAACTAGAAGCAAACACACATATTCATTTCGACTGGAACAAAGAAGGAGAGAGAGACAAAGAAGTAGAGAAGAGAGGAGAGACCAATAGAGAGTTAAAAACAGGGAGAGCCTTGGAGAGAACAATATAGAGTTAAAGTAGAAGAACAACAGAGAGTTAAAAATAAGAAGAGCCTTCAATCATCTGGGGGAGAACAATTAGAAGTAGAGGGTAAGAGCTAATGTAGGAAACTTAAGATCCCTCATATGAAAACTTGTTTTCTTTTTTTGTTTACTTTTTTGTGCTGTTTTTCTATATTAACTGCTCTGTTATAAACTTATGCCCTGTTATGCTTAACCGACCCTTGCTTATAGCTTTTGATAATTTATTTGGTTATTTACTTGGTTTGTTGCTTTAATACTTCTTTTATACTAATTAAGATGGGATTGACATATATAAAGATGATGAATCTTGTTGTTTCCATGATGGGCTGATCTCTTTTCCTTGAGGATTAATGTTGTTATTTATGATTGAGGGACTATGTTGTTGTCTTATATTTTCTATAGTTTCTGAATTGATTGGATGTAATAACATGATCAAACTGTGCATCATTTTGGTATTAAATGAAGGACCTTGAGGAGAAGTTTAATATGGAATGAGAAACTGTAGACAATTAGGTTAAGAATTAGAAATATATTAACTTAAGTGGTAATCATGAGTTAGGTTTTCATAATTAATTCGGATGATAACTTGTCGAATACAAAAGTTAGATTAGTTTATTGTTCAAGTTGATTTTAAATCTCAACTGTTAATTTTAGTAAGACAACTATCTAATCATTTCCCCTTAATCATGCATAGGAGATTAAATTAGTGAAATTAATTCTCAAGAGTTTTCTACTTCGATTTCTATTTGTTTTTATTTCCGATTGAATCAATTTACTTTTCACTTCAATTGAGTGATTTGTTTTCAAGTCTTTTACTCAACAATTCGGGATAGAGTGTTTAGGATTGCATTTATTTTTGTTTTTGTTCAAAATTAATTTAAGTGAACAAAATTTCACCTCCATGGGAGTCGACTCTGGATAATCACTACAACTACCTCGTATGAATACAAGAAGGATAGCCTAGATATTTTTAGAACTTATTTTGGGCACAACAAATATAACCAACAAAAGCGCTTGTCAAATTTATTTCATATTTTTTTATGTCTAGGCCATATGTTAGCCCATTATAGTGATTATAAGTCTTTGAAGAAAAAATAGAGAGGAAATATTAAAAGGAAAATACAAAGAAAAATCTTGTTGAAATGTTGTATATTTTAAAATGGGTGGGATAAGAATGCTTAAGCACAAGACACCATTTATATTAACCACTTAGAAGGATTAGCATATCCCCTTCACTATAGACAATTAAAATTTTCATTGGTAGGAATAAAAATAGATGGAAAATACAACATCATAATTTTTGAAATGAAATAGGAGAGAAAAGATAACTTATGAGAAAATACCATATTCCTTACAAAAAGTACAATGCCTATATACACAATTTAATATCACTCATTTAAAATAAGAACCACCTTGTGTATAATTTTTCAATATCATAAATGACTATAAATAATACCGAGACTTCATTATAAAAACATTGATCCTTACATATAATGCCAAACTTTTATACAATAACAAACCCTTATAGTAAATAAATTAGTGCAACCTTTTTATTTAATATGTCAATATCACTATTGAATACAAACAATACTATGACTATATTAAAACTACACTATAATTCCTTAAACACATTGTCATGCCTCCATACCACTATGCATTACAAATTTCATTTATACTAATATTACATTGAAGTTTTAATATATATGTTTGATTTATAAATAATGCAGTGTGCAATTTCAAACACCCCCAAAGTTGCATAATTGAAATAAACTTTTTACCCTTAAGGATTGCAACTTTTAATTAATTGTGATATATAGTGAACTTAAATCCATAATCACTATCAAATTTGTTCCATTATATTAACAATTTTATGAAATTATGAAAGAACCCAACCCAGAGTTTCCTGAATGGAGCCCTCCTAGTAACCCCACTATAGCCCTATAATCAATATCTAACCCAACCGAAGGGTTCTCGTAAAGCCAAGTCATTCAACTGTTAAAAACCTTTTATATTTTAAAAGTTAAAAGTGTGGAAAATAGTGGGATTTTTTTTCTAAATCATTTTATTACCAAGAATTTCGACAGCACATCAGCTACATTCTGACATTCCCAAAATTTTCAAAAACCCCTGTAAAATTTCAAAACACTTTTATATTCACACCAATTTCTCAACTACAAATTTTGGATTTCAAGTCCACTCACAAGCAACCTAAAACAAATAATTCTCGGTAGTCATTACAATAAAATTTTAAAATCTAAGACATATTCATGCATGTCGTTTAAAAGCCTTTATAAAAATCCATTCTTTAAACAAATGTATATAGCAAAATGACACAAGTACAACAACACCCGATTATACAACTAATCTTATGGTGGAGTCCCAATTACTGCAGCACCTGTACGCGTACTTGGGGTTGTCTTTAAAAACATAAAAATAAGAGTGAGCTAAAGGAGTTCAGTGAGTGTTAATCAGTTTACTAAAAAAGTTGAACTTTTCATAACAACATAACTGGAATATTCCCATACAATCATAAAAATCATGGTAAATCATTTATTCGTGCATCATCAAATCTAGTAATAACATAACATTTCTTAAAAAAAAATTTCAAATTTATGAAATACTATTCCAAAATGTTTTTCTACCTTAAACTTATAATATACAAGTTTCCATTTTCCATTTTTCCTTAATAATAAACAGTGGTGACAATAAGTTTTTTGAAAACTTTTATATTGAAAAAAACCAACCATTAGAATTGGTACTATATGGTACCTCTCAAATCACTTTTAAAAATAAATAGTGGTGGTATTAATATTATATGACTTTTCTTGCTGAATATAGCCCACCACTAATTTCTTTATCATATGGTACACTAGGCCTAAAGTCACAGAGCTGGTTCTACATCTCTTAGTTGTGACCGGTTAACCACTAGTTATATAGCTAGTTCTACATCACTTACCAGCAACAGGTTAGCCGCTATAGACTAGTAGTTACGGAGCTAATTTTGCATCGCTTATTGGTAATAAGTCACGGAGCTAGTTCTACATCACTTACTCATGACTGGTTAACCACTATTTATAGAGCTGGTTCTACATCGCTTACCCATAATAGATTAATCGTTATAAATATACTAGTATAATAATATGTATAAAGCCTAGCGGTGTACCATAGGCAAAAACAACTTTTACATTTACGACTCATCTTATTTTCTAAATCAAGTGTGGGAGGATTCATAACTGAATTATTTCAATGTAACTCCCAATCATATAAAATGTAACTTTCAAATTAGAACTCATATATTGCCAAATCATATACTTATGCTAACAATATTTACTTGTAAAATATTAATTGCATAAAACTCAACGTAAATATTCATTTTATGATCAAATGAAAACCATTTGCATAAACTCAATTTAAAGTACACTTACAACTTACTAGTCCATATAAATAGAAACCATTTGCATAAAATCAATTTAAAGAACACTCACATGTCATCAATTCTTTTGCAAATAATTTAGTCATATAAAACAATTAAAATATACTCACAACTTGTTAGTTTCCTTTTCACCATGTCGAAGTCTTCAATCGGTTTTGTTTTCTAATCCAAAACCTAATACGAGTACTTCAACTCTTTAACACATTTTCCAACCAAAAACACCATAAACCAAGTTGACATCATTACTTCCCACATACACCCCACATACTATTTTTTTCTTCAACTAATAACTTAAAAACTTTTTTTAATCATTCCAATTCCACAAGTACACTTAATGACCATCCTTAATCACATTCACATGGATATTACTTCATAACCATATTTTTATACTAAAAATGCCCTTAAGGCTAAACTTAACATATTATACATTAAAGTCTTTCGATTCAATTCCATTTGATTTCTAACACTTAAAAACCAATATAAATTCACCTCGATGACATTTTAATATGCCCATTAAAGCCATAAAATTTCATTAATAAATTTTTTCAAAATCATGCATTGTAAACCAAATTCAATAAAAACCAATTCCAAATCAATTCCTTTTTATTTCTTTACTTCATTAGCATCAAAATCATGCTATAAATATCATAGAACATCAAAATAGAATTTTGGATCATAATACATTAAAAACCTCGAACCATGGTCGAAAACTCATCTGATCATTTCCATGGTTTCTATTTCATTATTTCATCATTAAACCAACTTCCGCATGTCATTACTTAATCTTAAATCATCAAATGACCAAATAAAACATTTTACAAAATTGATCTCACCTTTGACCAAGTTTGACCAAGGTTCCATTCACTAGATTCATATGATTTTCTTCTCCCAATTGCTTCCATTGCAATAAAACCTTCATAGCTCATCAAAAGGGTACAGTTTACACCATTAAAACCAAATCTAACCTATAACCCACAAATCAAAATTTTCAACAAGATTAGTAAGCTTACCAACCCATTTTCTTCTTTCTCTTCACTTGGATAGCCATGAAATCTTGTTAGATACTTGATTGGAGGTATAAGAGCATGAAAAATGGTTTGGATCACTCCTTCAAGGCCGAGTCGTAGCTCTCTCTTCTCTCTTCTCTTATCTTTTTTTCTCTCTTCCTTCCTTTCTCTCATCAATGACTGAAACCCACTCTGGCTTCTCTTTTATTTTCCTTTAGTTTTTTGACTCTTTAATGTCACTCTCATGCACTCTCACATTCACTCTCACGTTTACAACAAAATGAAGCAAAATGTCTTAAGTTTTGCTTTTTATACTTATTTAATGGATTACACATGTCACCTTCCTATTTGTCATCACTAATGACTCATCACATATGTCATTTTCTTATTGGTCATCTCAATGACTCATTAATCCACTAATATCATGTAAAAAGACCAAATTGCCCTTAATGAGTACAAAAGACCAAATTTTCTTTTAATGCATTTAATTCACCAACTAATTGAATTAAATCCCAAATATATTTCGCAACCGTCTTACCATCCAATTGACCATAAAATACTCTAATTACAATCAATACTTATTGATTGGATGTTTTTAAAAATTTCAAATGGGTTTAACATCATCAATAACCATTTTCCAAAAAGGGCATTTTAGTCCAATAATTTTAGATTACCCAAATTTTATTAAAAAACCTTCGTTTTGACCCATTTTAGTTCCTAGGGACTCCAATTTTAATTTGGGAGCTTTTTTTTGTATTTCAAAATTGTTCGGTAACTTTTTCGGTTGCTTGGAGAATTTTTAAATTGAATCCAGAAATTACTAAATGTCATCGAAATCATCTGAATTTGATTCAAAAGTGTCATCTAAATCTCCAAAGCGCACTTTGGGGCTTTTAAAGTTAGTTTGAATTCATTTTGTAGTTTTTTAAGAGATTTCGAAAGTTTTTCAAGAAATTTCCAATCGAGTCCAGAACCATCTTTGGTCTATTTATGATCTCTGTTATAACCTTAATAATGCATTTAAATGCTTAAATTACTCTAGTATACCATAAATAAAGCAAACTCTATAAAATATATGTACATTTGCGTAGTACAATAATCGAACTATAATATTACAAATTGTGACTTTAATTACTTAAAGTGTAAGATAATTTTATTTTATTTTATACTAATGCCTTTGAAAAATTTAAAATCTTTAATATTTAAACAATACATTAAGTTTAAGCTATTAACATATGCATAAATAATTGGATAAATTGAAAGTTGAAAATTGAGCTACTAAAGACTTAGGCATAATATTTCCTCTCTTTTTTATATATTCACACGACTATTAATAAGATAATGTTGAAGTTAGTGTAATCATCTAGACCTAATTCGAGAATTAACATAAGAATAAATATGCCTTGTAAAAAACTACGTATGAATGTTAAGAATGACACGGATAACAAGATGCCTATATTGTCAGCAATGTACTTACTCCATTTATGATCTGTAGATCAACACAAGAAGGAATAGTCTTATGTTAAACAATGAGTAATACTTCAAATCATTCCTAAAGAAAAATATAGTAGTTATCACTCCTATAGTTTTAAACATGTGTAATCAATCAAAGTATACACATTCCCATATATGTTAATATACTAAAAGGTCAAATGTGTTTGTAAGTGGATGGAATATCTTTCATATAAAATTAACTTACATTTTAGGAATAACCTAATTAACGAAGAGTATGCATACAATTTTAAACTAATTATGAATAATATATCATATACTCTCTTGAACAAATCAAAGGTATTACACACTCAAATATAGTTTTTAGATCCATAACATTGAATTAAATTGAGTTATGATACCTAAAATATACTCCTACTCACATTAGTTTATCAACAATTTTATAGAATTGTGAAATGTTTTCAGTAATTTCTCAAGTCCTTTATTTTTAACCAATGAAAATTTGACTGATATTTCATAAATAGTAGACTTAACTCCATAATTTCAATTAAATTAGGTGAACTACAACATTAATTTAATGAAATTTACTTCATATTTTAGGTTTAAATAGTTAACATATGCATAAATGTTTACATACAATGAAATTAAAGCCACTAAAAACAAAAATATAGTAATCCCTCTATCTTCCATATAAAAATACAATTATTCTCTAAACACATAGATGGGATTTAACATGCTTACATTTAGAGGTAATCATAAACAATCCAAGATTACATAAAACCACATAGTATGATTTACTAAATTTCCCTTAAATTATTTAATATGCTTGAAATTGGATGGAATAGCCTTAATATACAACTAATTTACATATAAGGATTCATCCAAGTAACTAAAAATATGATTTACATTATGAAAAAGTAATGAATAATATATTGCATATAATATTTTATTCTTCTATTCATAATAACATGAATAAGTAGAAGAATATAATTTCTACTGTCATACATTATATTTCATTTAAATGTTTCAATCGTCTTTTCATGTTTCACTTTTACAATATTAAATCCAATCACTCCTAAAATTGTTCGAGGATATCAACAAATCAATATAAGTGGTTAAAATTGAACCTACAATTTATTTACATTTTCGAAAATAAATTTTTTAGACTCATATACCTCAATACTTTCATAAGTTGACTATTCCAAACATTCATGATAGCCTACATATATACATTAGTAAATTATACATCATATTTTACCAAATAATTAAATGAAATCAAATGGCACTTTATATTTCTAGCCCTCTCTTGATTTTCTTTGAAATAAGTGTCCAAAATTCCCTTCTTAACCATCATCACACATAACTAATACATTAAACTAATAATTATATATATCAACAATCATTTAATAATATTATGAAAAGAACACATTTAGTATACGAGTTTGTTACTAATAATATGAATCTATAACAACTAACCTTTTTTTTAAATTATTCTTTCGGGACTCCTCTACTTAATATTTCAATCTTCTTATTCATGACTTACTATATAGCCTATAGAAAATTGGGCCCTTTAATCTAATGTCTTATTAAGTGATTTAATATGGCATAATGTCACCAATATCCCTTGACTCAAATGAATTTGCATTTATAATTATTTATTTATTTATTCTAACATATTTGATTTGCTTTTAGTAGCATAATTAAGGGCCTTATAGAAAGCTAATTCCAATTTCCTTATCCTATTAACAGTAATATCATCAGCTTCCCAAATGTTGCCAACCTTTATTTTCAAATGCCACTAAACAACATCCTTGCACTACCTCATAATAAACAATTTATATGAAAATTGTTCAATCTTCACCCTAGTAAAAAAGTTGAACATATATTACACAAAATCCCCTTAATGTCAATCAACAAGCAATTGCATTTGGATAGTGGATGTCACTTACTTTAATTAACTATGTATAGCTCGAGCATGCTGCACCTTTCACTTATCTCCTCTACCTATTGTAAATTTTTATTCCCTTCAGTCAAAATTTTTCTTACTTCATATCACACTTGTTAGCTCTTCTTATACAATACAAAACAAGGTATTAGTATAGGTCTATGTTATACAATACAAAACAAGGTATTAGTATAGGTCTTCTGAAATTCTTTCTCAATGTCAAATCACATCACTAATGATACATTACTCCCCATATAAAAATAATTAAACTCCATTTCTTGCTCCATATTTTCCCTAATTAGTTCTTTGTATTTCTTAACAAATTATCTTAATATGCTACATACATAATGTCCATCAAAGTAAGCATTTACCTTCTTACTCTTTTGTAATATTGAGATTCCCTCCTAAATGCCCCTTAACATATACTTGAGAATAAAAAAAGAATGAGTTACCTAGTAAGAAAGGTGGGACTGAAAAGAAGAAAAGAGGAGAGAATGAAGAACCCAAATATGTGCCCCTTGCATTATACAAAACCACCAGTACCTTTCCTCTAAAATCAGTTAAGGTTAAACTTGATAAATAATTTGAAAAATTCATAGATGTCCTTCATATCTCCTTCATAGCTTCTTTTGAAAAAAATTCCCTCCTATGCTAGGTTTTTTAATGAGATATTGTTTAATAAAAGTAAGTTTGAAGATTATGAAACTATAATTTTTACTAAAGAGTGTAGTGCTATAATTTAAAATAAATTACCTCTTAAACTCAAAGATCTTGATAGTTTATATATTCCATAAGTTATTTTTTCAATAACTAAGTAAAATTTATATTAAATAAAAATAATGGACTTAAATTACAAGCAATGTTTTAAAAATTGAACAGGACTAGCTGGTTTGACTGAAAATAATATGACCTAACTAGTTGTTTAGTTAGGTTTCATTTAATAACCTGTATATATAAAAACTAGTCGGTTTATTAAAGAATTAGTCAGAACCAGCTAGTCCATATACCTAAACTTCAGAAATAAACATCTTTACCATTTTCGTTTTGTAAATCTCATCATCATCATTTCCATTTATGGGTAAATAAAGGTGATTGTTTTGGCTTTCTCTTCTTCCTTTGGTATTTCATTTTCTCTGTGTTTTTACTCTTTGGGTTTTACAATTTTTTGTGTGTATCCTCTTCTTCATGGTGACAATCACCTGGTTAGAGCTTGCTCTTAAAGATGGTGGACGAATGGGGGCTATATATGTATGGTTTGGTATCAATCTCGTGGAATTAAGGTGTAAACATCATCCCAACTAGTTAAACACAAAAAAATACGCACTTAAATTTATTTGACTAGCCTAAGGATGATGTCTAAAAAGTGAAGGAGGTCTTTGATTGTCCTTCCTCTCGATGGCAATACTAGGTTGAAGGTTTGAAGCTTTGATTTTTTGGAGTCTACTAAGGAGTGATTTTCCAATTTCCTTTGCTTTATCCGAAGTATGTAGAAAGCTAGAAGCTGCACATGTCTTCCACATATGTAACATCCCGTTTCCAGAGAACGGGTCGGACCAGAGAAACGGGTCCAGGTGTGGTAAATTACCACACCTCAT
>JANQBM010000004.1:22889769-22903505 GCA_025594535.1 Erythroxylum domingense
TTCTCTATAAATAGAGAAACTTAGGTCTCATAAGTTTAATAGATGATCAAAACCCTAGCCACCATCCGAGAGAAGTTTGTGCGACGTTCGAAAAGAGTTTTAGGACGTGCTAGCACACAATAGCCGTAGCCCAGATCGTGCATACTCGTGTGGATACCGGTAGAGGACATTCGCGTGTAGCTGTGTCTACGAATCCAAAAAACAACCACCAAATCTGTATCAAAAAGGTATTTTTGCGCATCCTATATGTTTTCGATTATACATCGTGTTGTGTTATGGTCTTTTCCGTAGCGTATTGTGAATACTCGGGCCATACGCAATCCAACACCTTTGACATTGTTGCTTCAATGTTCATATAACTAGCTGTTGTATGCCCAAATCTACCAAAAAGAGTGTAAGGATCCCTACCATACTTGTTGTTGTTCATCAACATATTCAAATTCTTATTTATCTCAGCAACTTTGTAGGCCATGTGAGGTTGAGAACCCACTTCATTAAGAGAAACAACTTTGTTCCTAGTCACCTTACAATGTGAATTCTCCACATCTTTTTTGAAAATATTCCATAACTCTTGAAAACCCAGGTTACTAATATTCCCACCAGCGTTTAAATCCACCAAAGTCTGATTGTGATTAGTGAAACCATAGTAGAAAAACTGAGTCAAAGAGTATGTATCAAATCCATGATGAGGACACTAGTTAAGGAGATTATTAAATCGCTTCCATGCTTCATGAAATTTTTCTCCTTCTTTCTACGAGAACCAATGTATCATCTTCCTTAGTTCGAGAGTTTTGTGAGTTAGGTACCACTTCTTCATGAAAGTCTCCATTAATTTGTCCCAAGTATCAAGGGAATCTACCTCCAAGCTCAGCATCCAGTTTCTTGCTAATCCCTTCATGTAATAGGGAAAACCCCTCATCCTTAACTCATCTTCAGACAATCCATATAACGAAAGAGTCTGAACTGTAGTGTAGAAATCTCTCATAAAGGCTAGAGCATTTTCACTCAGCATTCCATTAAATTGTGGCAACATAGATAGGTGGATCTGCTTTAGCCCATAATTCCTTACTATCACACTCAATCGAATGCAAGAAGGATGCCAGTAATAAATGGCATATAATAACCTCTATTTCTCCTTACAACAGGATTAGTAGCCACCAGTTCATTGTTATTTTGCCTCCAAGTTTCTACCTGATTTCATTTATTGAATTGATTGTTCCCCATATCTTGTTCCCCATGCAGATTTTGATTTTGATTATTATTTGTCATCTCTCTTCTTCTTTTGGCACTGTTCCTTCTACAAATGCATTCAATTTTAGGATTTAACTCAATTAGCTGATCGTTGTTAAATTTTTTGAATGCCTTATTCCAAAGATAGATCTTAAAATCTCTAAGGTGAAGAAGTGATTGATTCCTTAATCTTTAAATTGAGTAAATAATAATGAAATGGTTGGATTGAAATGTTGGATAGGCTCTTTAGGTTTGCTATTACTCTTATGTAATTTCTGACTTGGATGCCTAAGATTGAGTTGGAATTCAGAATAGAATATGCTCTTGGGAAGAGAAGACCGTTGTCTTTTGACTCTCAACTCAATGCATCACAGACTGACAGTTTATACAGCTCCTGAAATAAAATAAAGAGAAAAGGGTTTTAAAGTAATTAATAGAAGACAATTTAAGGTAATTAAAAATAACTAGAATTAATAGTAGCAAATACAAATTAGTCCCCGATAATGGCGCCAAAAACTTGGCTGACAAAATCTGCAATTGTATAGAATCGTTCCTAGTACCTACAAATCAAGTATTCCAAGGTGGTCTGCCATAAGGACTAAACTACTCAATACTGAATTAATCCTAGTTACTTGAACTAAAATAATAGGAAAATTAAAAGATGATTGGATTAGAGCAGACAATAAATTGTAAAGACTAAAAATAAACAAGCAAAAGAAATCTTATGATTTAGACTTAGGGTTTTGGGGTTCACCAATTTAAGAGATTGATTAATAAATTATGTATTTGATTAAGTGATAGGTTGTAATAATAATTGAACAAATTTACTTATATTCTCTCTCAAGACATATAAGAATACCTAACTAGTTGATTACCATCTCTTAATATAAAACCTAACTAGTCAAATTCATTAAGAACAAGCAATTAGAAGTTATCACACTAGTTTATGATATCTCTATCTCTAAATATAATGTGTTTATCTTACTTCACCTCTCAGTTCATCGTATAATTCCTAAGATTGCATCTATAGTGATCAGGCATAGAAACAACAATTAAGTTCAATAAAGATAAATATAACCAAAGAACTTTCATTCAAAACCAATCAATCTATAAAATATAAATCAATCCCTCAAATTAGGCTACATCCCTAACCTTAATTGGGATTTAGTTCAAGAACATGATAAAAGAATCCATACAAATAAAGATAATCAACATCCAAGAAAGCGTAGAGAGAAGATTGAAAGAAAACAAAACAAAATTGCTTCCAATCTTGATTGAATCCTTTTTGATCTTCTTCTTGGCCTCCTTGGGTGGGTGCTCTCCCTAGTTTGAGATACGTGGCTCCCTTTTTAAAAAATAAGTATTTATAATGCCTTGGGATCAAAGAAACTCAATTTGAGTCAAACTGGGGAAGAAAAATCGCAAAATTGTCATCCATATCTGTTGGGCCCCAAAAAAAATTTATTTTATTAAGCATGATCCAAATAAATTTTGTGGTCTTATTAGATAAACCATTTTATTTGGAGTTTAATTAGCATGTCAATATTAGGAGGATTTATTTCATGGATTAATGGAATGAAAGTATTAATGTTGTAAGGTGATATAAGGTCATTTTTGGAAGAACACTAAAGGTTAAAAGGCTAAGGCATTACATAGAAGGGCATAGTGTACTTTGCTCATTCATTTAGGGTATTAGTGAAAGAGGGAATTATAGTCTTGCATTTTAGAGAAGCAAAAAATCGTGAGTGAAAGAAGAGAAAAAGAAAATTGGAGAAAAGAAGAAAAACAAGCTAGAGTTTTGGAGATTCTTGAAGAGTTTGAAGACATTGGGGTTAATCAAGTAAGTATGAGCATTAGCCCTTCTTGATTGTTGGATGAAACATATTTAGTGATGGTTACAAGTGAAAATAAAGCGAATATGTGTAGGAAGTTGTTGATAAATGGTTTATGTGAATGTTTTAATGTTTGGTTAATGATCAAAAGTAGATTATGAATTTGTTGTAAATGATATTGGGTTGGATTGAAGTTGAAAATGAAGTAGAAGAGATGGTTTAGGGTTAAAATGGGTTTATGTAAAAGGTCAGAAGTTAAAAACTGGAAAAAAAGTAGCAAAACATGTCTTCGGAGCACGTTTCTGGACAAGTTCGCCGCGATGAACTCAATTTTACTGAACGAACATACTTTGGTGTTTTGGACATAACTTTTGATGTAGTTATCCAAATGGACTGATTTTTAATTTTTTGTAAAATAGAGACATAGGGATACAAATAGTATGAAGGAATCAAGTCTAAATTCAGTCTCTAAGCATTTCAATTTCGGGATGGAAGTTGGATATAGAATTTTGTTTCAGCATGAGAAATTGTTTAAATTGTTGAGATATGACTTTCCGTTTCTAAACCAAATTGAATGGAATTTTGGTTATTGTTTAAGAAAATCAAGTGAGGCAAGAGAGGCAAGAGGAGCAAGAGCAAAGACATCCCTAAGTAAGTTTATAAGCAAGGAATTCAAGGTGGGTACATGTTTATAATAGAGTAAATAAGTCACTCATTGTTTTCTTTGAATCAAGGAAGCTTAATGGTTTCAATTGCATCATAGATGTTGCATTTATTTTCTCTTAGTTGGATTGTGAAATTTTTATATGTTTCCTATATGAATTGTGTTGATGATTTATGAAAAGATTTTAAAAATGATTCTTTTGAAAAGAGCAAGTTTATGAAATCAGGTTTCCAGAAATGTTTTTTTTCGAAATATCTTATGTGCATGAAAAACAAGTTTCCAACAAAGTGCCATTTGGGCAAACTGAAATATCTTATGTGCATGAAAAAAAAGTTTCCAACAAGGTGCCATTTGGGAAAACTATTTTTCGATTCATGAATTACAATTTATGTGGGTTTGGTGTAATCCATTCAAGAATGTCACATGCATGTTGACCAAGAAAAGGCTTCTCCTACCTGCCTGCTAGTGGCATAGAGCTCCTTCATGGACTCCCTCATGTTTACGTCTACGTTAGACCACCATGTGGAATTACGATAGTATGTCAAGTTTTACGACTACACAGGACCATTAAGTGGAAATGTGCAGTTTGTCATGTTCATGGATTTACCCAAACCATTCTGATGTGCTTATGTGCTTTTGAAATGATAGCAAGTTTGATGCATACATGATTTATAATTGCTCATAAACTGTTTGATAAAGTGAGATTTTTGAGAAATAAGTGTTGGGTGAATTTTCATGCGAAATTATTATGGTTTCCAAAAGGTATAATGGCAATGAGTTTTGAAAATGGTTTTTGCTTGTTTCTCGATTATAAATCTGTTACTCACAAGCTCCAAGCTCAACCCCCTCCCATTTCGTCCCATCTTCAAGTGAGGAGCAAGAGATCGAGTAGTCAAGAGCTGAGGCATCACTCCAATTAGACTTATTTTTGCTTTTGAAGTTAGCTTTTGTAAAACAAAGCTTTATTTGCATTTTGAGAAATTCTAATTTTTGCAAACTATGTATTTTTGGATTATGATGTAATGGGGATTAAAATGTTCATTAAAGCTTTATAAAACTCTTATCCATTGTTATAAATGAAAAATGTTTCGCTTTGCTCATGGTTTTTGTCTTTGCAAGACATTTTGTTGGAAATGAGATTAAAGTTAGAAAAGTCGTTTATATTATATGTATTATTGCTTTTGGGTTGAATTAATGAAGGTGGTTGAAGGATTTTTAAGTTTGCATTTTAGTAAGATAGGAAATTTGGGTTTTGGGTTTTGCCACAGGGGTTTTCGCCGCGGCGAAGTCAAGAGTTCGCCACGGCGTAATTCATCTAAAGCTCTTTATTTTCATCAGCGTAGTGAGTTCGTCATGGAGAAAATAAAATTTTGAGCTTGCCGCAGCGAAGTTCAATATGTTCGCCCCGGCGTGAAATTTCCAAAGGGTCCAGGAGATTTTCTCCAATAGGTTCGCCGCGACAAAACCACAATTCTCCGCAGCGAAGCCTGCCTTTGCTTCTGAAGAATTCTTCTTTCAAATTTTCAAATTCTAAACCTCCCTCCACGCTCAAGCTTCATGATCCCATGTCCGATGTTGGGCTCCAGAAACGGGGTTCAACAATGTCCGTTAGCCAGACCTTATGTTCGTTAGGTGGACATATGCTATCTTTCGAAGCGAATTTGGCCAGTAAATGTCCGTTAGGCGGACTTCATGTTTATTGGGTGGACCTTTTCGGGTTTTCCAGTTTCCCAGTTTTGCTCATGTTCGTTTAGAGGGACATCATGTCTGCTAGGCAGACATACACTAGACATCTATAGAAACTTGCAATTTTGACCCTTTAAACGGTAAAATCTCCCCTCGGAGTCTTCATGGAAGTTGTAGAATTCGGAGTCCTATTCGAAAGCATACTTGAATGACCTTAATCCAACATCCACAATAAAAGTTATGCCTCTTGTCCCAAAATCTATCCATTTGTACCTATTAAGCAATAAAGTTGAAATGTGTGAAAATTAACTAAATAAAGCTCAAAATTTACATAAAGATAAGTCAAATTAGTTCCAATTCATCCCAAATCATATATAAATAATTTTACTTATCAAGGCATAAAATGAAGCTATGTTAGATCCTAAAGCGATGTTGGATATTTTTTGGTTCCATTTATGGCGCGCCAGCAATCAGATGAAGTAGATAGCAGATCGCTGATGCACGGAGAGACATTTTGATGTGGGCGATTATGTGTACTTGAAGTTGCAATCTTATAAGTAGCATAGTGTTCAGAAACGTGTTTCCCATAAATTATCTGCTTTATACTATGGTCCCTTTCGTGTTTATAGAAAGATTGGTTCAGTGGCGTATATCCTTGATTTACCCGAAGATAGTCGTGTTCATCCTACCTTTCACGTTTCTCAGTTGAAACATCAAGTCTCGGATTCTACAGTCATCTCTCAGGTGTTTCCTTCTTCACTGCATTCCGTGTTGCGCATTGACAGAAGACTGGTTAAGCATCATAATCGTCCAGCTGTTCAGATCCTGGTGCAATGGTCTTTTGCGAAGAATAATGACGATTCATGGGACTTTTTGTATAAAATTCAGCAGTGGTTTCCGGATGTGAGAAGGTTCTTGAGGGGGAGGAAATTGATAGGAGTAGAAGTTGATGGCGAACGATGAAGACGATGACGTTGATCCAGGCTGCGGGAGGAAGAAGACGATCGCATATTACTACAACAACACGGGGTCGTAGCGAGTTATAATAGTAATAGTGATCATTGTACATAGATACGACCTAATGTAAGATTGTATATAGAAATGAAGTCGTGTAGTGTAAATCGTATGACTAATGATAACTGGTGCATTTCCAACAGTTATACTAGCCGTTATATAGCTATTGCAGGAGCATAGAGCTGGTAACGAATAATACATATGTTCTTACTCTACTTCTCTGCTATCTCTTCTCAGTATTCTCTGTTTTCTCTTCTAAATTCTACATTTCTAAACCTAAACCTAAACCCCAAAATCAGAATTACTACAAAGAATCGTATCAGAGCGGTAGTGGCAGATGGCAACAGGAGCAACGCGGAGACAGCATTGGTAGTGGCGAATTGGGTTTGCAACCTAGGATGTTTAGGGCTTCTTGACGAAGAACATAGATGTTTGGTAACAAGGATAAGGGCATCTTAGTGTTGGGATAAGGTTATTCTAGGGTTAGAGTAAGAGGTGTTTGATAACATGAATATAACTATCCTAAGGCCAAAACAAAAGTTATTTGAGTACAAGAATATGGTACTCTTAAGACCAAGAGCAGGATATGTTTGGAAACAAGAATAAGGTATTCTTAGTTTGAAATATGGTTTATTTGGAAAATACGATAATGTATCTTAGGTCTAGAATCAGGTGCGTTTGGCAATGAAGATTGCCTAAAATCATAATTAGAATAAGCTAATCTTTCTTTAGAATGACTTTATTCTAAGTAGGTTTTTAAATTGTTTTAAAATAAAAATTAAATTCTAAAATTAAATTAATTATTTTTCTTAATATGATTAAAAGTGATAATTAGATTGATTCTTAATTAATTTTAGAAAAATATTTTCTAAAATTATAATTAAGCAACTTCAAATATATTGAAAATATTTAATTAGACTTCTAAAAATTAAGAAAAAATTTTTCTTAAGAAATTAAAAAATATGTTTCTTAATTAAATTTAATTATTTCAATTTAATTAAGATAAATTAAATTTATGATTTTATTTGTTTAGAGAATTATTATTCTATTTATTGAGAAATTGTTTATTTATTTGTGAATAATAAGTTTTTTATTTATTAAAAAGAATTTTTCTTTATTAAATTCTGAAAAAACTATTTTCATTTATTGATTAAGAAAAATGAACTTTCTTTAATATTTTTTAAAATAGTTTTCTAATTTATTAAGGTAAGATTTTCTAATTAATTGATAAATCAATCAGTAAATAAATAATATAAAGGACTTTCTTAATTAAATTTAAAAGTGTTTTATTCAATTTTAAAAAGCTTCTTTTTAATATTAAAAAATAGTTTTCTAATTAAGGGAAAATATTTTTGTAATAAGATTAGAAATAGTTTTCTAATAGAATTTGTTACATATAAAATTTTGAAAAAGGATTTAATTTAAATTATAATAAGTAAAAAGAATAATTTATTAAAAAATTTAAACTAAATTTTGTTAAAAGAGTCAAGATAATTGCAAATAGTTTTCAATTGGATTTGGACATTGCTTTCAAGTCACATTAAATTTTTATTTGAAATAGGAACTTAATATATTTAAGAATCAATGGATTTAATTTAATTTAATCTTTTCAAAGAGTTGAAAATATTATTTTAGATTATGAAGATCATATATACTTCTTATTCATGTTTATGAGTATTTGATACTGAATTTGAATTCTACATTACTATAATGTTTAAGACATGATAAGAAATAGATTGTTGAGTAAAAGTAGTTGATCCATGTTTATGGAAATAGTTTGCATGTGTCGGATCAAAGTGATAAACATAGAAAGTTAGAAAATAAAGACAATCCTTTCACGCCATGTTGGTTAAATCCATGTAATGAGAATCATGAAATTACATACAAGGATATATGTATCCTTTTGATTATAAATTGTATTTTGAAAGTTATTAGATTGAAGAATAACCAAATCAACCTTTGAAAAAAGGATGATGATGATATTAAATTGTTAAATTTATGCATATGAGGTATTAGATCAAATAATAATTGATTAAAGGATGATACTTACATTTCATTAGATTATTAATGATTTTATGTGATATATTTATATGTATTAAAAGAAATATTGATTTAAATATTTTGAAAAGTTCAAATAACTTAAATCTAAATAGAAATTTAGCATTGAGAATGTTAAAGAGCTTTGATGAGATCAGTTTTAAAATTTTCAGTTATTCATAAGGAATGAAATTCTCTAGTGAATACTTCCACAATAAAATTCTATAAGATTATGGATTTATATGAGGAAAATACAGTATGAGATATTATATGATGTAATATTATTTCTTTTATAGCTATAACTAATATAATGACTTACCTTCAATATTTCCAATTAAATCAATTAGTAAGATTTCATATTAGATATTAAATGCTAAGTCTTTGAAAGAGTCAAATTTAATGATTTAAGTATGTGATGCTTGATTGAAAAATACATTATCCATTAAGTTTAGAACTAAATTGAAAAATAAAAAGGTCGTGAGATATCTAAAAGGTTGGATATAATCTTACAAATCTATTGAAAAAATTGTTTGTTTCAATGTATATTTATAGGATAATGGTTCCCAAAATAAGTAGTGAGAGTAAGATGAAATTTGAAAAGTTTAAATCTTATGACAATATATCCAATTGGAACTAGCGCCTTTGTTGATACATTTGATGTATAGTTGAACGGATACAAGACATTAAAATATTCAATTTCATGATGAATTGTTTTGGATATAATTGTTAATTTATCATGTCTATAAGAAGGTTAGTACGATTATAGTTGTCCTCTTAAGTGAGAGCACATAAAGACATTTGTTTATAGAGAACAAAAATTTTAATTTTTAATTGTTGAAAATATAATTTTCCAAGAACAAATCTTGTTGGATATGAAAAAGGTAACATATTTATTTTGGGAATTAGAAATATAAAGACAGACATGGAAGTTGTTTACCTATTCTATTCCAAATATATAGATAATGTACTAAAGGTGTTTATTATTTGAGATATTTAATACTTGTGAAGTATTAAGGATATTCATTATTCTATGTATGAGTTGATATTTGAGTTCAAGTTTATACGAATATTAAGTTTAGAAGTAAATCCTAATTAAGGTATACTTTAATTAGAATAATATCATTTTAAGATCAAAAAGATTCCAATGTAGCAATTGTTGCTAATTAAGTCATAATACATTTTTCATTTAATGAAAATGATTAATTGGATCAATAAGTTTTTTAATAAACTTGATATAGCTCCTTGCATTTTTCAAAATAGTAATTTACATGTAAAAGGAGCTAAGGGCTCATCAATATTTCATTTTTAGGCTATTTGTTTCAGTTATGATGATAATTAAGATGAAAGAGTAATCACTATAGAGAATCTTATAGAATTCTCTTATTAAGATATTATTTCAAGAGTAGCATGATCACCATACGGTGATATGATCTAAGATACTTAAACGATTGGCTTAGTGCAAATGAGAGATTGTTAGTTTATGTCCTACAACCAATCGGTTAGTTATAGTTTAGTGACAAAATAATTTAAAGACATTATTTATCTTGTATATGGGATAATTATACATTGTAAATAAAATTATGATGAGATTATAATTATAAGATTCATATTACATTTATGTATTATCCCTAAATTGATTATAGTCATTTTTTAATTAATATTGGACATTAACAGAATGTAAAAAGACTAGCACACGATATGTTTTCCTTATGAAGGAAGTAGTTGATCTCATAGGCTAAAGTATAGAGATATTTAAACAAAAGCATAGGTATTTATTAGAGAATAATTTCACTGAACTAACCTTATACGAGAAATCTATTTAGATTACTACTTGTATGTTTATGAATGTTCTCATTGTGATAGTTGTATAAGTAATCTTTGGACTTGATCTACAAAGTTATCTTGTATAGGGATTATTGTATTTTGATATTATTTATGAAATATTCTAATAATGGGTAGTTCAATCAGTAGTCATTAGATACAGCATGAACTATATGGAGGTAGTTAAGTGATCAATATATAATTTATCACCCTAAAGTAATTAGGTAGAATGTCTATTTTTCTCGATTAGTATTGATTCTAGAAATTCTTGGTCACGGTAAAATGACGTTTTTTAATAGTTTATAAATGTCATTAATTGAATAAATAGTTAATAATAGAGAACTAATATGATTGGATTCAAAATAAAGTAGACATTAATTATATGCTCTATGTCTAATTGAAATATTATATGATGAAAGGATTGAATTATATGAAAAAGTCATGCATAGAAAGATTAGTCAAAACTACTTTGACATTTATAAATATTTGAGTGGTAATGATGTCATGCTAGACACGAATCTTGATCTATGAATATAAATTGTTTAATTGGGGAATTAAAGAAATTTAATTTATCTAATCCTAAATATAAATTAGGGTTATAAAGAACGGGTTGAAGATAAAAAAAATATTTTAATCAAGTTAGCCTTGATTATAAAGTTTAACAAACTTTATAATTAAATATATGATATTTAATAAATAATTGTCAATATGAGATATTGGATCTTATATGGGTATAACTGGTATTTAATTAGAATTATTTATAATTCTAATTAATGTTTAATTGAAATTAGAATTTAATTACAATTAAATTACTAAAATATTCAAAACCTATTATAAATAGGCTTAAACTCTAAGAGAGCTAGCATTCCTTGCCTAACCCTCTTGGCAATAGTTGTAGAGTTTTCTCAAGTCATTCTGTGAAGATCGCTTAAAGTTAGACACTTATGCAACTATGATAGTTGAGATGGATCGATTTCAAAAGCGGTGTAAAGGATACGACATAAAAAGGATAAATATTTAAAATAAAGTAACAATTAAGATTAACATTTTATTATGATCTATGTATTAATCATTTTATAAAATTTAATTCATCTTGACTTTTAGAAAATCAATACAAAAAAGTTTGTAATTATTTTACTACAGGATCGGATCCTAACCCATTTTTGCGATATTGCCCTCTCATGATTGCTATGGGATAGAAAATGTAAGGGAAGTTCTTTTCTTTTTCTTTTTTAATCAAAATCATCGATCTATTTCAAGTTTTTACATATGCATGGCTGGTGATCAATTCCTGGGATCATTGATTGTGTTAGAGGACCATAAATGCCTATGAATTTCATGAATGACATAATGACTATCTAAATTTGGTTGCTGATTTTATAGTTTATAACTGTCGGCTTTTTTATGTATGGTGAAATGGCATTTCGTCTGTCTTGCCCTAAATACAGATACTGCAAAGAAGTTGCTTCATTGGTTCTCAGAATAAGCATCTGGTCGAAATGTCTTAACATATGGAAGTACGAACGCTGGGATTTACAGTCCAGGAAGTGTCCTATGTAGATCTCTTTTTGAATTCAGATCCGATGACGCTGAGATAGCAGGGCATTGACATCTTTGCACAATAAATTATATATTCCAACAACAGAACACCGTCTCATCAATATGGGGACAGAGAAACCATCAATCTCCTTTTCTTCCCTTTATAATTAATCCTACTAATATTCACACATAAAAAATATACAATCAGATCAAGACAACAGAGTTTTATCTTCCTCGTTCCGTCCCCTAGCAGAACACAAAGGAGATGAAGGAAAAGATGAAAGGGCAGAAGAAAATGAAGTAACCGAATCACAACAACTAGAACCAGAACCTGCAATATCAACTAAAAGATCAACAAATGCTCCTACTATAAACGCATGATTCTTCTTCCCATTAACCCTCAAATACCATCCCAACAACTCCTCTAAACACTCCCAGTCTTTGAGGCTGTGAGACTCCACCATCTCCTCCATTGACCTTCTGAAGTCAATGTATGGATCCTCTGACTCCATAGCTAAGACAACGCTTTCTTTGAATGGAAACCCTCCAGGCTTTGCCTCTTCGAGTATCGAGTTGGTGTCACCGGGCTCGAAAAATAGCCTCTCGGATCTCACTACGCCTCTTACAATCATCTCCAGTGATTCTCCATCGAAGTCGTCGGACTGAGTAGGGAAGCTATTGGCCTCTGATGATGCGTTGGTTAACCATGAGTCTGGTGTTTCAACACCATCAGAAGGGTCGAAGAAAACTGAGTTTACAGTCTTGAACATGTCATCTCTTTCCCTGAAAGATAGAGTCTTTGGTTGTTTGCATGAAGGCCATTTTTGCCAAGAACGGATTGTTTGCGTAGTAGTTAGTCTGTTCCTGAAGAGAGAAGCGATCTTCATTGTGCTTAATTACTTGGATCTCTGCAGAGAATTGGTGCGAGATGGACGTGTAAGGCTTCGAATATATGATTTTGGTATAAGTGGAATGTGAATCTGAATGTGAATGCGTAGAGAGATTTTGCGGTTTTGGCATTAATGTGATATAGAGGTGATATTTAAAGGAGAGGCGAGACAGAGTAGGAGGGGAAGATGGAGGCAGGTAGGATCTGTCGTGCGAGTGTATTAAATTGTCATTGAATGTCCCCTTCCTACAGTCAATAAAATCAATTATATTTGTCCACATCAACTTCACAATTTTCCAATTTATTATGTCCGTAAACTGACAAATTCTGCTTCCTTCATGTTGGTAGTAGTTGCTAACCTCATGTTTCCTTTTCTTCTTTCATAAAAAAAGAGCAAAATCTACTAGTAAAAAACACTAGACTTCCTACTTATGTATGGTCCAAAAAAAATGAGTTTTTTTCTACATTTACAAACATTCTTCATTTTTCTTTTTACTTACCATTAATCTATCTCTGTAAATGGTAAGGTAAGATACTCCTATTTACCTACCATCAAGCCAAACAATCTTTTAACACCGTTAATTTTATTTATTTTTTATAATTATTAGTTGTTAGTTTTTATGTTTCTTCTAACAAAAAAATATTTGATTATTAATATTAATATAGTTATATTTTATTTAGTGCTAATATTTTTGTATTAGATAAACATTAGAGATAAGTTAATTTTATAAATTATTTAATTAACTTATTTTCTTGTACAATATTTATTAAAAATAAATAGTGAAATTTTTATAAAATTTTATGCACAGACAAATATTTATTTATTATTAAAATTAACAGTTTCTATTTTCAAATAAAAATTAACATATGTTTGTTATTACTATTATAATTACTTTTAGTAAATAAATGTCAAATAAAATATAGAGACAAATAATTGTATTTTTAAATCATATTAAATTATTTATTAATAAAAATTAAATGTATTTTATTAAAAAATAAGTAAAACTTAGTATTTATTATTTTT
>JANQBM010000004.1:22903605-22914408 GCA_025594535.1 Erythroxylum domingense
TCATATTAAATTATTTATTAATAAAAATTAAATGTATTTTATTAAAAAATAAGTAAAACTTAGTATTTATTATTTTTAAATTATTAAAGTTAACCTTATTACTTAGCATTAAATATTTATTGTTTAAAAGTTATTTTAAATTTTAAATTTTAAATTTATATAATTTCAAGATATTTAGAATTTAAAATATATTTATAAATCATTACAAAATTATAATTTAATTTTAAAAATTTTAAAAATTAAATAATCAAATTATATTATTCATAAATTTTAGCAATTAATATTATTTACTGCATCAAATTAATGGTAAATCATATTGTAACAAAATTATCTTATCATTTTCGTAAATTATAAGAACTATAAAAAAGCCAAAAATAGAAAGTAGAAACTTAATTAAAGGCTTATTAAAAACCGATAATGACTAAATTTGAAAAATATCATGGAGGAAATGACAGAACTGAAGTACATGGACCGTTAAATTTTTCCTTCCTTTTAATAATCTTTAATTTGTACTATTACCTACTATGTGAAAATAAAATGATTTCTCTAGGTTTGACTTGAAGTGTTCTTGGATTTTATAAATTCTCTATCCGTAGACTGAAATCAAACAATAATATGGCAACTTAATTGAAGGATTAGAGATGCAGGTTACCGTGTCAGTCAGTATGGTAAATAATATGATGCTTACTTGTTGAAAATAAATTGTCATTTTGTTTTATTTATAAGGTTACTTTAGTTTACAACTACTTGTAGGACCAATTCAAAAGTAGGGTTCTAAATTCACAAAAATTTGTTATTCGAATTTTGAGTTAATGTATGAGCGCAACAAGATGTAAAAAAAATTGAAGTATATTTGAATTATTCAATCCAACAAAAGGAATATATTAAAATACAAAAGAATAAATGACTTTATCTTTGTTCGATACAATTTAAAACTCTGATAAAGGTATGTTATTATTGTTATTAAATCGAATATAATTTCTTGTAATTTTTAATAATTTAATTTTATTTGTTTACTAAGACTCTTAATAGAACAAATAATTATGTAGATCTAATTTACCTTGACCATATTGATATTTTAACCAATTGAGTTTTTGAGGAGCATAGTTTGATAGATGAGAATGACTTAGAAGATAATCTTAGATGAGAAAGTATTGACATATGATTTGGTGCAATTAGTTTGAATGATGGTAATGATGAGGCTCCTCTTAATCATGAAGATTTTGTGCCAAATGAAAATTAAGGTCAATGTGATTTAAGCAGATATTCGATTGAATGAAATTCTAGGTATTCATATCTTCTCTTCTATTAATTTCACTTATACTGATGCATAAGTTAAGTTCTATATATGTAATATAAATATAGAACTTATTGCCTATTAATAAGTTTTTTTTTTCAAGTTTTTCTTCTCGTTGGTTGTGTTCTTTGATACAAACTCTTGTTGTAATACTTATAGAGTCTCAAAACTTTAATATTCTTTATATTTGATGTTTTGAGGTAAGTATTCTTTATAATATGATGAAATTTTAATATTTTAAGAGCTTTATATATAATAAGTGTAGATTTACAACTATTTTTTGTGTAACTATTGCATGGAAAGTATATGTGAACTAGGTTTTTCATTTTAATGTTAGATGATTGTGTACATGTTATGCTTGTTTTAGGTATTTTTACGTTGCATGTGACTATGCTAGTGTTTAATTATGTTCGAGTATGTTGTGCATGCATTTTGTGTAAGTTGGTGTGCTAACCTTACCATTGCATTCAATGTGTTCATGCATAAGTCTCATTGTGTGTGTCGTTATTTTGTGTATTAATTGGCATGTGTTAAGGGATGATTAAGTGATTATTTTCATGGTTTATTTGTAGGTTAAATGGTGCAATTGAACGAAGGAAGCATGGAATAAAAGCGGGGACATTATAATAGGAATGTGACATTGGTGGTCACAGGTCACAGTTATGACCTAACTAGTCACAGCCGTGACTTAAAAACTTGGCTAGCATAAAAGCCTTGTGCTAGCCATGTTTTAAAGAAAATTAACTGCATAAATTAGGAGGGCAGGCCAGGACAAGAGAAGAAGCATGTGAGTGGGTCGGCATAAGGAGAAAAAGAGACAAAAACATGAGAAAGGGGAGCAAATATGACAACTATTGAGGTTTGGATTATTACTAGCCACATGGTGAATGATTTAGGGCTACATAAAAGCAAGGAAAGGAGGATAAAAAGAAGGGATTTTCATGGGAGAACATAGCTGAACAAAGGAGGGGTAGAAAGGTGGCATTTGGAGCTGCCCCTTAGAGGAGAACACTAAGGATTCCAAGGCTACACGAAAGTTGTCCAGATTTCCAGCTTGCTTCCTCATGCAATAAGCTTCTTTTTCATATCTTTTTCTCATCTTTTTCTTTGATTTTTTGGTTTATTATATGGGAAGAAGTTTGAAACTTGTATTGACAATGATTGAGTTGTGATTGATGGATTGCTCGGCTATTTTAGGATTATTCTTACTTAACCCATGTAAGACTTCACTTTTGTGCAATGTTATGATCATTTATGTGTGTTTATGGTATTTGGATGCTCATGCTTAGTCTACGTAGAGATATAGGGTTGAGAAATATGTTGCGAGTGTACCATAAGAGTGGGCATTCATGTAGGACGTTCCATTTATCAAGTTACTTCATCATTTACATAGAGATATGGGATGTGATGTAGTTGTCCAAAGTGGTAATCAAATATAATTATCAATTAGTTTAAGAATGGGGGTTGAGAGATCAAATACTAGATTTTAATTTTTATTTTAGGATTATTCAGTCCAAGTATTGAGAGAGAAATGAGACATTACAAAATACTTAGGACTAAACACAATTATATTGACAAAAATTGAAAGATTGCATGGGGTAGTAAAGGTAATCCTAACTTTATTAATTCGATTTTTCCAATTTCAACATCAATTCCTCTTGTTTTTTGGCAACCTTAATTCTATGATTTTTTTCTCTCAATTGCTACTTTGATTGTTTTAATTGTTCATTAATTAATTGATAAAACAAAGTTTAATTTAAACTATTAAGGTGACTACACAATTGTTGTGGGATTTGATACCAAGTATATTACAAGACGACCCGTGCACTTGCGGTACTTGGGAAACAAGTAGGATAGTTAAATGCTTATCAAGTTTTTGGCACCATTGCTAGGAAATTTGGCGCTAGTATTAATGGTAGTTTAATTGGATTTGATTTGAGATTTTTCTTAATTTTCTTAGTTTAGTTCATTTAGCTAGTTTAACTTAGCTAGTTTTGTTCACTTAGTTTAGTTTAGTTGGAACTTTTATGAGTGGGTGAGTGTATGAAAATGAGAAACTTGGGGAATTTTTTAGAGGAGAAATTGTTGATATCACTAAAATTGAGTGTGAATTAAGGAAAGCGTGTAGGCAAAATCAAATTGAAAGGATAATGGTTGATTAAGAGGAACAAGAAAGAGGAGATCAGAGGACATTAATGGATTTCTTATAGCAGGGATTTAATCCCAACCATCAAGGAATTTTGAGACTGCCCGTTGATGATAGTAATTTTGAAATTAAGCCAACCTTACTAAATATCCTTTAATAGAATGTGCAATTTTATGGTTTACTTATGAAGACCCTAACGCATACTTGGCAAATTTCTTAGAAATCTGTAGTACATTCAAATGGATTGCCCGAGGATGCAGTCAAAATAAGATTATTTCCTTTCACTTTAAAAGATAGAGCAAAGGCATGGATGAATTCTTTGGCCCTCGAATTTGTAAGAACATGGGATCAGTTAGTTTAGACATTCCTTTCTAAATATTTCCCATTGACCAAGACGACAAAAGTCATCAAGGAGATCATAACCTTCCAATAGTATGATGGGGAGTCTCTCTATGAAGTTTGGGAGAGATTTAATGAGTTATAGATGAGTTGCCCCCATCATAACTTGTTGAGAGAGTTTTTATTGCAAACTTTTTACATTGGAGTTACGGAGGCAATAAGGAGCACAATAGATGCTATAAGAAGCGGTTCGCTAATGCCGAAACTATTGATGTCACGTATGATCTTCTTGAAGATATGGCAACTAACAACTGTCTGTGGTCAATTGAAAGAAGTAGGCAATATCAAGTGAAAGAGCAAAAAAGGGTTGCGTAAATGAGTCACCATTAGCCATACAAGCAAATTACAACACTGACAAGGAAATTACATAACATGAATTCTCCATCGAGTTCTATAAGTGCGATGCAACAGGTTTGCGAACTCTCTATCCAATATGACTATATGACAATAGATTGTTACCTATTAAACAATGAAGGAATGGAGTAGGAAAATTATATGGGTATGCAAAACAGAGCAACCAATCCATTTCTTGGAGTAATTTTGCTGGAAATAATGCGAGATAGCAGGCCCACTTGGATTCCAACAAGACTCTAATAAGTTTTTGGAGTCCAAATTAGATAAGTTGATTAAGATGATGACCACTAAATTTAATGATCAAGAGGACAATATGAAGAGGATGGAGGACAAACAAAAGAAGACTCAAGTATGGAATGAGTCAATGTTCAAAAAACAAGCTTCATCCATTCATAATTTGGAGGTGTAAATGGGCTAGCTAGCCATAGCATTAGCAAGTAGACCTCCAGGCAACCTTCCTAGCTCCTCAGAACCTAGTCAGAAGGAGTAGTTGAAAGTAATACAACTGAGAAGCGGGAAGGAAGTGGGATAGTCATCTGGCACGGAAATCACACAAGGTCAATTGAGTAATCAATTTACGATTACTGAAGAGAAGGGGAAGGAGAAGGAGGAACAAGAATAAAAAAAGGAAAAACCATATGTACCACCTCCTCCTTACATGCCAAAAGTACCATACGCACAGAGACTGTATCGAAATCAAGTGGATGCCAATTTTTAAAATTTTTGGACAAGCTGAAGAAACCATAGGTTAACATTTCCTTAGTGGAGGCATTACAAAATATGCCTAAGTATGCGAAGTTTTTAAGGATATCCTCACTAATAAGCATGTTTGGGAGGACAATCAAATGATGTCTCTCACTAAGAGCTGTAGTTTGGTGATCACGAGCCGATTTCCATTAAAGCTTAAGGACCTAAGAAGCTTTACTATTCTATGGACTATTGGCAATTTGGAATTTTATAAGTGCTTGTGTAATATGGGTGCGAGTATAAACCTCATACCATTATCAATTTTCAAGAAGTTAGGACTGAGTGATATGAAGCCAACTTCCATTTTAATATAACTCACAGACTAGTCGATTAAGAAACCTTTTTTAGTGCTAGAAGACATGCTCGTAAAGGCCAATAAGTTCATCAACCTAGTTGATCAAGTGGGGTTTAGCATAAACAAAATCCTCAACAATATCGGAGAAGGAAGTGTGTGTATGTGAGTTGATATGATTAATGAATGCGTGGGGGAATTAAAAAAAGAAGAGGTAGTATACAAGAGAGAACCCTATGCAGAGGACAAAGATGAGATTGAAGAAGGGAGTGAAGAAGAAGAGGAGGTAGGAGAGGACCCACAATAGGAGTCTTTAGATAGAGAAGACCACTCCACCCCTCAACTGAAAGACCACCTGTACTAGAATTAAAGCCCTTACCTAGACATTTAAGATATACATTCTTAGGTGAGGGAAACACACTTCCAATTTTTATTTCAAATTTGTTGGATGAAGATCAGGAGAAGCAGGTGGTCGATACAATTTGGAAAAGGATGAAAGCATTGGGATGGAAACTTTCAGATGTCAGAGGTATTATTCCCAGTGTAGTAATGCTTCGAATAAACTTAAAAGAGGGATTCAAAACGGTGAGAGAGAGACAACAAAGATTAAATCCAAATATGAAGGAAGTGGCAAAGAAGGAAATTGTTAAACTTTTGGATGCAGGCATCGTCTATCCCATTTTAGAAAGTCAATGGGTGAGTCCCATTTAATGTGTTCCAAAGAAAGGTGGGATGATGATAATCAAAAAAAAGAAGGGAGAAATGTTATCAGTAAGAAATGTTACAAGCTGGCAGGTTTGTATAGACTATCGAAAGCTCAACACTGTAATAAAGAAGGACCATTTTCCCTTAACCTTTGTAGATCAAATGATAGAAAGAGTAGCAGGTCATGCCTACTACTATTTTCTAAATGAATATTTGGGGTATAACCAAATCTTCACATATCCAGAAGATCAGGAGAAGACCACTTTCATATGTCCCTATGGTACCTTTGCCTATAGACTGGTGTCATTCAGATTGTGCAATACACCGATGACCTTCCAAAGGTGCATAATGGCTATTTTTATAGACATGATTGAGGAAATAATGGAGTTGTTAATGGATGATTTTTCAGTCTTAGGAGATACCTTTGAGCAGAGGTTAAAAATTTAAATAGGCTTTTTCAAAGATGTGTTGATTCCAATTTGGTGCTGAACTGGGAAAAATGTCACTTCATGGTTCAGGAAGGCATAGTTTTGGGTCACCAAATTTCATGCAAGGGAATTTAAGTTGACAGGGCGAAAATTGAAGTAATTGATAAACTCCCACTGCCCTCTAATGTCCACGGCATTTGAGCATTTTTAGGACCTGTCACCGTTATCGCCGGTTAATCAAGGATATCTCCACAATAGTAAAACCTCTCACCTAATTGTTGGTTAAGGATATGCGTTTTAGCTTTGATGATAACTGTTTGAATGCCTTTAATAAGATGAAGGCATTGATTTTAGCACTTATTCTACAATCACTAGATTGGTCACTTCCATTTGAGCTCATATGCAATTCCAATGATTATGCTATAGGATATGTGCTGGGCCAGAGAAAAGAGAAGAAATTACACTCGATTTATTATGCAAACATGACACTAAATGGGCCATAGTTAACTTACACAACAATAGAGAAAGAATTATTTACTGTGGGGTTTGCGTGTGATAAATTTCGAGCATATTTACTAGGCTCTAAAGTCATTGTTTTTACTGATCACACGACATTAAGATATTTATTTACTAAGAAGGACGCCAAACTTAGATTAATTCGGTGGATTTTTCTCCTATAAGAGTTTGATCTAGAAATTCGTGACAAGAAGGGAGCAGAGAATGTGATGGAAGATCATTTATCTAAACTAGGAGGAAAGGAATCAGAAGTTGACTTGGAAATAAATGAACAATTCCCTGACGAGGCTTTAATTTGGACAAATGCATCTAATTTACTGTGGTTCGCAGACATTGTGAACTACCTGACAAGTGGTATCTTACCCTTTGATCTTAAGTACCAACAATGGAAGAAGTTTCTTTCTGATTGTTCGCATTATATATGGGAATAGCCACTTTGTTTAAAATGTGTGCTGATGGCTTGCTGAGGCAATGTGTTCCAGATGATGAGTTTCATACTATTTTGACTCAATGTCATAATTTTGCATATGCTGGACATTATGGGGCTAATAGAACAGTCACTAAAGTACTGAAGTGTGGGTTCTTTTGGATAACATTATTTAAAGATGCACAAGAATGGGTAAAAAATGTAACAAGTGTCAAAGCATAGGAAATACATTTAAGAGGGATGAAATGCCGATAACATCAATACTTGAAGTTGAGGTCTTTGATGTTTGGTTAAGGTGACTATTTCCGTCTTCATACGGAAACAAATATATTTTATTTGGAGTAGATTATGTGTCGAAATGGGCTGAGGTGATAGCGACTACAACAAATGATGGTCAAGTGGTGCAAAAGTTCCTTAAGAAGATAATCAATAGATTTGGAGTGCCACGGGTCATCATCAGTGATGGGGGTACCCATTTTTGTAATAATCCTTTTGAAACATTATTGAAAAAATATGATGTGTAACATAGGATAATGACACCATACCATCCACAAATAAGTGGCCAAGTTGAGGATGTCAATCAATAACTAAAATTTTTTTTAGAAAAGAGCGTCAACTCTTCAAGAAAAGATTAGGTGAATAAATTGGCTGATGCAGTTTAGGCCTACAGGACAACAATTAAAAAAAGCATTAGTACGACACCTTATAGACTAATTTATGGAAAGGCTTGTCACTTACCGGTAGATTTGGAGTATAAGGTGTATTAGGCAATTAAGGCCCTAAACTGGAATGAAAAAGCAATCGGGGAAAAACGAAAGCTTCAATTGAATGAGTTGGAAGAATTAAGGCTACAAGCATACAAAAATGGAAAATTGTATAAGGAAAAGGTACAGCGGTGGCATGAGCACATCTCAAGTAGAAGGACTTCTATGCAGGGGATATCGTTTTACTATTTAACTCGAGACTTCATCTGTTCTTAGGAAAATTAAAATCTTAATGGAGTCAACCCCTTTACAATAGTTAATGTTTATCCATACAGAGCGTTAGAGTTAGAAAATAAGCATAGAGAGACCTTTAAAGTGAATGGCCATTGCTATAAGCCTTATTTCATTGGCAAATTATCGAAAGAACGAGATAAGCTATCTCTCCAACCCCTCCAGTGTTCCAAGCATAGTCTAAAGAGTCTTGCTAGTGACTATAAAAACTAGCATCAATTTTTTTAATAGTTTGGTGTATTTTATGTTTTATTTTATTTTACTAAATTTTTTAAATTTTATATGTGACTTTAGGAAGACGAAAGATAAGAACAAGGGTGCTATATTGAGGGAGTACACTTTCCAACAATGCTACCTTTAATGTCGTCCTATTGAATAAGCTTTCTCGTGCCCTTTATCTTTTATTTTTGTTATTTTTTGTATGTGAATTGTGTGTTTGATTGTTTCATTGTGCACCACTTCCACACATTGAGAACAATGTATCGTTTAAGTGTGGGCGAATGGTATGCAATTTTGCATTACATATTGTATGACTTATTTAACTCCCCAAATTTTTTCTTATTTTGTATGATTTTGCATGATTTTGTGTCAATATGTATAATTATCTTTCAAGTCTTTTATACATTTGCATTATATGTCACTATCGATAATGAATCAATGGCATAGTCAGACGAGGATAGTAACCGGGGGACATTCATCACAAATGTTTGCCTTCACATCAAAAGACTAGGTTAGTGTTAAAAACATATTAAAAATGTGTTAATAAAATAAAAACCTACCGATCTTTGTATAATAGCTATAATTTTCATAGGGGCGACTAAGTAATAGAATACCTTTCTACTTGGTTGATATTCGTAAATGCATTTATTCAAGTGACATAAATATAGGAATAGGTTATGATTATCTTTATTGACTTGTATGTTTATTTTGTTCCATTTAAGCATGAATGAATGAGTTGAAATGTTGGATAATTGTGTTTAAGATAGAAAGGAATTCTTTAAGATTATCACCATTGTGCCATTATCATATAGTTGCATGTTTTGCAAGTGTGCATGCTTGGTGTAATGTGTGATTTATGTTGTGAATTGTTTTTAGTTTATGTTTTGTTTTACTTGAGGCCAAGAAAAAAATCAAGAATGGGGGAGTTGATAATTGTAGATTTACATATATTTTAAGTGTGAATATTGCATGGAGAGTACATGTGAACTAGGTTTTTCATTTTAATGTTATATGATTGTTTATATGTTATTCTTATTTTAGGTATTTTTACATTGCATGTGGCCATGTTAGTGTTTAATTATTTTATAGTATCTTTGTACATACATTTTATGTAAGTTAATGTGTTAACCTTACCATTGCATTCAATATGTGCATTCATAATTCTCATTATATGTGTTGTTATTTTGTGTATTAATTGACATGTGTTAAGGCATGATTAAGTGCTTATTTTCATAGTTTATTGGTAGGTTAAATGGTGCAATTGAGTGAAGGAAGCATGGAATAAAAGCTGGTACATTATAATAGAAATGTGACATTGGTGATCACGGTTGTGACCTTACTAGTCACAGTCGTGACTTAAAAACTTGGCTAGCATAAAATTCTTATTCTAGCCATGTTTTAAGGACAATTAACTGCATAGATCAGAAGGGCAGGCCATGACAAGAGAAGAAGCATGTGAGGGAGTCAGTATAACGAGAAAAAGCCATAAAAATGTGAGAAAGGGGAGCAAATGTGACAACTGTTGAGGTTTGGTGTACTAGCCATGTGGTGAGCGATTTAGGGCTACATGAAAACAAGGAAAGGAGGACAAAAAGAAGGGATTTTCATGGGAGAACATAGCTGAACAAAGGAGCAGCAGAAAGGTGGCATTTGGAGCTGCACATTATATTAGGGTTATGTAAATATGGTACCACTACAATAGAAACGACATTTGGCTACCAATAAAATCATCACTAAAAGTCCTAAAATTGTCGCTAATAGTAATTAGTGACGATTTATATTCATTGCCAAAATCATCATTGAATCCCTGTAGGTAAAAATTATAGGCGACATTTTTGGTAATCATCGTTAATAGTTTTTGCCTATGCTTTATTTTCGTAGCTAAAGAGTATTAGTGACATTTTGTAAAATCGTCGTCAATACCTTTTGGCTACATTTTTTCATAGAAAAAAATTATTAGCTACATTTTTCAAATATTTTTAACTACGTTTCTAAAAAAGTAGTCAAATATTTTTAGCTACATTTTTGTAAACTGCAGTCAACATTTTAATATACATTTTAACGAAATGATATACCATGTTGAATTAAAATTATTTGTGATGTTTTTAATTCATATTATTGTATAATATTGAATTTTTTATTAATTAATTATACAAAAATTATCAATAATTTGAATTTTTGTTATTAATTAATTATACAAAAATTATCAATAATTTGAAACATATATATAAAAAATAAAATATCATTAAATTATACCAACAAAAGAATATTCTTCATA
>JANQBM010000004.1:22928689-22938695 GCA_025594535.1 Erythroxylum domingense
CTTCGTATCGCACTACAGAATTTCTCTTTTCTAAGTAAGCACTGAACGCTCAAAGATCACTGATTTTTGAATCGTAAAATTTGTAATAATTTTCTCTAAGATTGTAAAATCTTCGACTACGACTAGCATTTATAGCCTTCATCTCTAACTGCTTCTTGATCTTTGATAACTACTTCTTGATTATTGATAACCGTCATTTAGTTGAGTTATGTAACTAACTCTATCTAAATAACTGTTCTGACGTGCTAATGTATCTTCATGGTATCGTCTATGTCTTCTTTGCGTCTTTATTTTCTTTACGTCTATGTTTGTATTTTGACGTCGGGTCTATGTCTGCATCTGCGTCTGTGTTTTGATTTTGCTTCTGCGTCTGCGTTTATATTATCTTTACATCTATGTGCTCTTTACGTTTATGTTTCCTTCTGTATCTGTGTTTTGATTTTGCGTCTGTGTCTGCGTTTATATTGTCTTTGTGTCTGCGTCTGTGTTTTTATTGTCTTTGCGTCTATGTTTCCTTCTACGTCTGTGTTCTGTACTTTGTCTGCACACTTAACACACTTGTCAAACACGTTCATTTGTTTCTAACATTATTATTATTTGATTGTCATCAAAATTAATCATCGTAAAGTCCTCTTGACTTAACAGAGTGGAATATTAATTACATTTTTTATTATTTACATAAACTTCTCTTACTCCTTTTTACTTTTTATTTTATCCTTTTGTTTGTTTGATTCAAGTTTCTTAATTTAAACTTTAAATATAAATGGATATGTTAAGATTGAAAATCTTAATTATTTTTGAGATTTTTGATAAGATATCAAACAGAAATATGATATTCATAAATCTAGATTAACCAAGAAGGCAATGAGTTACTATAAAAGAATCAAGTATTTTCAGACGTCAAGGTTAGCTTTCACCTAAGATGGGAGTGATCTATGACTCCTCCAAGAGAAAGCTAATGACTACCTATTATAGAACAATGACCAAAGGTAAAAAGAAGAAGAAAAGGTAAGAACAAGACTGAGGAACCCATACTTGGCAACTTAACTGGCTCAGAGAAGAAGATCGCCTTTGATGGTTCAGTCCTAGTTAGGAAGCATATGAAGACTCTTTCGGCTAGTTAGGTTTTCAATTAATGTTTTCTGTTTGGGTAATTAGGTTTTCAATTTCATAAGATGACGTGGTTTTGGCTTAACCTTTGGTGACAAAAATGTGAAACTTTTGCGACGATTTTTATAATTCATCACCGAACGCTATTCCTATAGTACACTCTATATATTATAGAAATTTTATATAATATATACATTTTATATAACAATATAGAGTTTATATAAAATAAATAGAAACTTATGATTAAATAGACTAATATATTACATTAGGAATGAGAAATTTTTTCTATTATCTATACACTTATAAATCATTATACTAATTACAATTATTATCTATACATTCATATAACATTATATTAATTATCATATATAATTATATTTATTGCAATATAATTAAAAATTAATTGCAATATAGTAAAAATTACAAAGATGATATTAAGTATTAATATCATATTCTTAAAAACAAATTTAATATTATTAGCAATGATTGTAAAGCTAAAAATAAATTTAGCTAACAACAATGTTATTTCAAAAATTTATAAAACTAAAAACATAAAATTAATTTATATTACATAAATTTATACTTTTTATTTATTTCTTTTAAAATATATGATTTAACAATTTTATGTGGTATTACAAAACTCCATTTATTATTTATGAATTATATACTATTTTATAAATTAAATATTACAAAAAGATTGTTAAATATATAAATATATGTGAAAAGAATTGGCGACAATTTACAAAATTGTTGCCAAAAACCTCCTGTAGCAACACTTTTGCAGAAATCATCACGAATTATGGTTTTTGTCTACATTGTCGACACCAATTGTATTGTCACCAAATGTTCAAAATGTTAAATATAACATGAAAATGACAACATTTTTGTGTTATTTTAAACATGAAAACGAAGCCACCATTATTTTGTATTTGTTGTTTTCCTTCTGATTCTGTCTTCTTCTAGTTTTTTTGTCTTCGCCATCATCTCCAATTTGTCATCGATCAAGGTAAGTCATCCCTCCTTTGCACTTGATTTTTTATGTTTTGCTTTCTTTGTTTTATTTGGATTTTGTATTCTACTAGGTTTTGTGTTGTCAACCATGCATGTCGTGGTTTGGTTGATAATGAATGTGTGTTCTGATAATAATGTGTGTTCAATAAAGATGGTGAATGCGTCCACAATGGGTTGAGTTTTGTTTAGATGGATTAGGAAGCTTGTTTGAGTTCTATAACGTGTTCGATGAAAGTTCTGTTAAGAGGTTTTTTGCAATTTATGGCAAGAGTTTTTTTTTACAATATCTTGTGTAGCTTTCATTTTGCAATTTATATTTAAAAACATGTTGTTGTTGAAATTTCTTCATTTAGGTTGTTCAATTTAAAATCAAAAAGATGTTCAATTTATGATGTTGTGCATGTTATCGATAGATAGAGAAGAAGTATGTAATTTTTCTAATTGATGAATTTTTGAGTTTCAATTTATTTCTATAAAAGAGGGACTTTATGTACCTTTTTCTCAATTTATTATACAAGGTTAGCTTTTCCTTTGTTTAATGTAGTTTTTATTCATATGTTGTAGTTCTTTAATTAAGAACCACAAATATTTCGACTATTTTTTCTTTTGATGAATAAAATATATTATAGAGGAACCTTTAACAGTATAAGGATTGGCATGAGTTAGAATCCTTATATATTGATGGTTTGTATTGTCATTATTATAGCATTCAAACACCACTTAGAACTTTATAGACCAAGTTAGATTATATTCTATATTGGTTGATGAATTAGTTAATGAAAATAGACATTGTTAAATCTATGTAGTAATTTTAAAATTTTATTATGCTGTGTTTACAAAGTCAAAATAAATTTGGTTATTTTATTTGACTTCACAAAACATTCACTTATAAAAATATTAAAATTGCAAACATGCAAAAGTAAAATTAAGATATTTGATTTAGGCATTAACACAGTATATTGAGAGAAATTTTATTTTATAAAATTGAGGGACTATTTATAATTTTAAAAAGTTATTCGAAACGGTATTCATTATTGATTGGTATATACCATACTAGAATTAAAAATAATAGTAAATTTGGTTAATTATTTGCAACATTACTTTCTATAGAACTTATGATGCTTGAAATTTCCAAAACAAGACAAGGACTAAACTATTGTAATATAAATATTGTTATAAATAATTAAATATAAAAATTTAAGTAATTATCTTTGACACACCAAAATATAATAAAAAAATTTGTGGTTTTATCCTTGCATCAATTAGTATTGAGGAAAAAAAAGGTGTAAAAAATTTGATTGAAATATCCCTTTCTCTTCCTCTATAGTAACATTGGTGTATGCCCAATTCTTATAGGTCCCTCTTCCTTGTTTTCATGTTAATCGTCACTTTCCCAAACCGTGTTTTAAGTTTATCTATTTATGTAGTACTAACTAATAATATTTGCTTTGAATATTGTTTTTTTAATTTTAGAATAAGATTCAAGAGTTGCTGCAAACATCAATGTTTGAGGAAAATGAAGCAAAGTAGATAACATTTGCAACAAAGTGCTTGGTACACGATTCAAATATATCAAAGGTCTTAGGTTTGACCCTAAGCCAACTATCTCATCTCCATCAAGATCAACATACGTTCAATGTCTTGAAGAGGAAAACAAGACCCTTAAGGTTGAATTACAACAAACTCAAAAAAAGTTGGCCAAGCATGGTAAATATCTCAAAAAAAATACTTGGCCTAGATTATGAAAGCAATGATGAAAAACACAAGGCTGAGTGATTTGTATTATATTTTGTAAACTAATCTTTGTATTTTCTATTTTGTATATAAGCATTTTTGAAGTTGTAATTAAAATCTTATACACTATCAAATTCAAAGATATTTTATTTTTTATATACAACACTTTAAATTATCGATTATTTTTTTATTATATTTTGTATAATAAATTAACAACAAAAAGTCTAAATATTATATAAAACAATTAGCTACATTTTTGAAAACGTAGCTAAAAACTTTTACATATATTTTCGAAAATGTAGCTAATAATCTTTAACTACGAAAACTTAAGTGTCGCCAAAAAATATTGACGACGATTTCTCAAAACGTTGTTAATAGTTTTTCGTTATAAAAATAAAGCGTAGAAAAAATTATTAACGACGATTAAGGAAAAACTTCATCTATACTTTTTAGTTACGGGATTTTGGTTACTTTTTTTGGTAATGAATATAAATCGTTGCTAATGACTATTAGTGACATTTTGAGATTTTTAATGACGAATTCATATGTTACAAAATGTCATTTCTGTGGTAGTGTATAACCTTGTTTTTTACTGGAATGGCAATTTGACACGTACTCTGGTGTGGAAAAGAATAGAAAAAAGTTAAAATTTAAGCAAGTGATAAAGTGCAAAATTCATGTGTGACAATTAATAAACAACGGCAGAATCACGTACAATTGTCCTTCCACTAACTTGGAGGTAGCATTGTGGACCACGATAGAGTGCCCCCTCCTCCTTATTGTGGTACTTCGTAGCCTCTTTCAATTTTCACCCACCATTGATCATATAGGAAAAAAAAGGTGTACCCGACTGCTAGGTATTCTTGTTGAAGACTCAATTCAGATTTCTATTCCTACATATTCCAATTTAATACTAAATTTTCTAAATCCCTAATCACATAATTAAATTTGATTACATAATGATACTTACATTTGGGAACATATATTATAGCTAATAATTGAAAAGTTGTAGTTCAAAATTAGTGGGAGAGGGAAGAAAATCTTCTTTAGAAGAAATATAGTGAGAACAATGTGGTAATCGGTATGTTTGGATAACAAGAGGCGCTTATGCTATAAGGTGGTACAAATGTGTGGGCAGTTCTGAGGGTAGTCATGTGGGATCCCCGCCAGTTGCTGATTCATGTGATGAGGGGAAATGTTTGCTCCAGAAAACATCCCAGGCTGATGCTAGTGTTGTCCCTGTAGCTTTAGCTCATCAAATCATTTGAGTAGGAGGACGACGAAAAGTTAACCTGTGATGCAGCTAAGGACTGATATTTAGTCAAATGAATAAGAAATAATCATCACCTTTTCTCATGTACTAAGTTAATGAATAGAATGATTCGATGTAAATAAAAGATCATAAGAGAGTGATAGAGGAAAATATTCTTTTGGTACATAAGAAATCATATTTTTAGACTCCTTACGTTCGAAAGGAAGGTTCAGAACTTCATTGATTATTTCTCATTTAGGAACATCCATACGAACTCCATTTTGATGAAGTTGTTTGTTGTTTGCATGAAAAAGGAAGGAGTTCACATCATTTTGTCTTCTAGCGAGAAGCTTCCCTCCTTTCAAATCCGAAACTTGAAATTATCTTCCAACTTTGAAGAAACTAAACACGAACGTAACAATTGGGTTTGGTTCCATCCATTCTTATGATAACGTCAACTGCAACAGGAAATCAATAATTTGTCGCATCTTGTGGTAGCACAAAGTGAATCAGTTTTGCGATTTCAGATACGTAAAGGTATGCGCCTTCATTTTTCCTTTTTTTTTAATAGAAAAAATATTTCGGACAGTGTTTGCTCGTGGGATGAGTGTGTCCCAATCTCTATACCATTCTGTTGAGTCCTGGAAGTGAAAATAGGTGTAAATGAACTGGTGTGTTTCCTAGCTACCACGTTTCACCGTTGGCTAAACCCCTGTGTACAAGCACATGCTATGTTGACCCTCCATAATTGTTTTCCCAACCACTGCCTTGTGTTCATGATTGGGTCTTTCAACTTCAGGCACCTTAATAAAATGAAAAATAAACATACCCAATTGCTAGGAGGACAAGAAATAGCAAATGCATATGTACGTGAATTGTAGAAGTCAAATGTTGGGGGGTACTGAAATTGCAATGATGAATTAATACGAAATACGATTAACCCACATTTTCATGGGGAACGAACGTGGAAGTCTAAGTCGATTTGGTGGAATAGCAAGAATGATGAGGCAACAGCGTTTATGTCGTTTTGGATGTACATGTACATAAGCATGCAAATTAAGAATAAAATAAAACACGAAAGTAATCTATCGGATGCCTAGCCACGAACAAACGACTTCAAAGAATGGAGGCTAATGCGATTAATAAATGGAGTATGTGTATGTTCTGTATTTTGTTTTACTTAAGGGGTAGGTTCATTTTAGACAACTTCCAACCTACCCTTTAATGGAGGCTAATGCAATTAATAAATGGAGTTAACCATGCACATTGTCTTCTTAGTGAGGTTCACTTAAATTATAGCGAGCAACATGGAGAATCAGAGAGAAAATGCTTTTCTGTTAAATCTTCTTCGAAATCTTGTGTTTAAATTTAGGCATTCATTTAATGGAACTAGCTTCCCGAAAACCATTCTTAATCTAACCAAATTGGCCACTGATTTCATTATGTAGGAGGATGTGAATTCAACTGGTCTCGGCTCAACATTACCAATTGAACCAATAACATGTTAAAGGACAAAAAGTAACATTAACATCTGAATGTCTCATCAATCTTATTCGGTCCAATAGCCACTTAGTTGAAAGACTAAGGAAATTATCGATTCTTTCACTGATTTTCTTCTTTTTCATTAGTTTTATGAATGAAATAAAAATAAAAGGAGTTAAACCACAATGTCAAGATTTTAATATGTTAAAGAGTAATAGTACTTCCATCCTCTGACCTTACCGGATTGTTATTGTGCACAAGTCCTTACCAAAATGCTTTATTCAATGTGCCTAAGCCTAACCCAATACCAATAGTTGGACATGTCTTCCGATTCTATTGACAGCCCAATGCAATGGTTTCATTGAAGTTTTTTGATTTTACCTACTGGGCATTGGTTGATAGTAGAAAGAGTTTTGCAGACCAAACATGTCTTTTTTATTATTATCTGAGCCTTCTCTTTTTATTATAAATTTTTAGTTGTATTGTTGAAAGATGATGGTCTTTTAATGAAAATAGTCAAAAAGATTCAGAATGACACCCAACTAAAATTAAGAGAGGATTTCAAATTTCATTTGAAATTTTAGTAGCAACTCAAAGATGAGAAAAACACTTTGAATGGTAAAGGAACTCTCACTTGAAGATAGTACTTAACTCAACTTATATCAATTTGTTTCAAAAAAGGAGAGGACCCCTATTTATACTACTAAAAGATCTTTCTATCCAACTAATATCTAGAGTTAAGATATTTCTACAAAGTAACTAGATAGTTCTATCCAGATAATTGGATGATATTTCTTTCAAGGTATCTAGATATTTTTAGAGATACTTTTATATAAAGATGTCTCTAGACATCTAGAACTTGAATTGTGCTTCATATCCTTTAGACCTTCACATTACCCACTTTCTTGACCTAATATACGAAAACCAAAACAAATTTATGTTCCAATACCCCCCTTAAACTTGATTTGTTAACTCCAAGGTAGCTTCTAATCTCGATGAAGATATCCTTCTTCAGTGATTTTATAAAGATGTTGGCTAGTTGGTATTGAGTCTTAAGTACTTCTTTTCTCATTATGCATTCTCTTATGAAATGATATCTTATATCTATATACTTACTCCTATTATGGAATATTGGATTTTTAGCTAAAGCTAATGCATAATTGTTGTCAATAAGGTTCTTCTAATGCATATTTGTTGTCAATAAGGTTCTTCTTGTGGCATGTGAAATTCCTTGATCTAACTCTTTAGCCAAATGACATGATAAGCACAATAATTAGCAGTCATATACTTAACTTCACAAATGGACAAAGTAACAATATAATGCTTTTTAGAACTCCAACTGAAGATAGTATCTCTCATGTAAAATAAATGATACTTTTCCTATCATCAATATCTCTAGCCTAATCCATACCACAATAGCCCATAAGCATAAACTTATTAGAAGGTTAATAGAGGAAGTATAATCAAGTATACCTTTATATATCCCTTTAACCATCTTTAAATTTGTGGTTTATTGATGCTTTCTATGCTTATAAAAAATTTATTAATGTTAAAATTCCAAACGCACGACGTAACTATAGCTAGCACAGGTAAATATAGGTCAATCCTATGAGGATTGTAAGTATTAGTAATTACCTTTTTCCTATTATCTAACTTTCGATTCAAATTATGGATTTAATAAAAAATTAATCTAAATAAAATAAACTAAGATTGAAAAAATAACTAACTTAAGACAAAGGAAAATACTTAGATATTAACCCTTTATCAAGAAATTGTATTATTGGTTATTGGACCATGGAAATTCCTATATTTTGTTAATATCTTTCTCAAGACTAGTAATAACTAATCCATAAGTTGATTAACAGAAGTCTTTCTAGTTAAAACCCATAGAATTGCATTATCAATTTATGAATTTCACTATTAGGTTTGATCCTAATCCAGAGGATTTATATCAACCTATCTCTAGGTTTGTATACAACTCCTTTCAATTATGGTAGATCTATTTATATGAGAGGATTTCTTAGTCTTAATCATATGAAATCAAATCATGAAATAATATTCCAAATATATTAGAACAAAAATATAATGCATAACTAAATCTCAATAAAATTGCATTAAATAAAAAATCAAATCATATTGTTATCACAACTTAGGTTCATCACACCTAGGCACTAAATAAATTTAGGTCCTATTTATAAAAGACAAAACCAAAGATAAAGATGAAAAAGACAACTCCAAAATAAAGAAATCATAATTATAAATCTCTCTTTTTCTTCTAATGGATCTTCTTACAAGTTGGATTGGACGTTGTTATCTATTAGATCTTGTGAAGTATTCTTCATATTTTCATCATCATTTGATTAAAATTATCACCTCTCTACATCCTTTAAGAATCAAAATTACTTCTAAACTTGTTTCCTCCTGTTTTGCCTTCATTTATATCCTTTTATAGTAAAAACTAGGATTTTTGGGATTTACACGATCAACATACACATGTGTGTAGGTGACTATGTTTCTCCAAAAATACCTAATTTATGATTTACACAGGCATAGAGACTTACATTGGATATATACAGGACCAGAATCAATATTCTTCAAATCTTCGCACATTTACAAAGACTTACGTAGCCATTATACACGGTCATGTACGTTCAAGTTGCTTAAAATCTTTGTTTTATGCCAAGATTTCATTCGAATTCTTTAGTCTATGAGGGCAATTATCACCTATAAATACACTTGAAACGAATTAAGTACCAAAAATACTATAAAACTAGTAAATAAAAAGCAAAACTCATTAAATATGGGTAAATAAATATATTCAAATAATCATTTATTAGTCATCCTCACATTTAAGCTTTTACTTGTCCACAAGAAAATCATAATCTAAATTATCAATCTTACAAACATCCATCCCTTATTAACCTAAACATATCCATATATACTTTAAATCATCATATCATATTAATCAAATTAACATACAATAAGATTCGAGTTATCCTAGAACTAACTTTCATAAGTCAATATCAATAATAATCACATCGATAATCTTTTTGAAATCAAACAAATCTTTACACCCTTACCAAGGTTTCACTCAATGCACTCAAGTGTTTAGGGTGAAACATATTAAAACTCTTAAATTAATGCAAATAAGAATTCTTAACCATAAGCTTGCAATATTATCATATCTCCACTACTTATAAATAAACTAAAAACAAAAATCAAAAGGTCTTAATATAAGGTTTTAATAGGGCTTAGGTAAGGCATGCTTGGGATAATATAAAGGGTGATAAAATTTAAAGGAAATTTACAAAAACAATAGTACAAGAATTGTAATAAACTTATTCTTTCACACTCTTAGTCCTTCGCATTTTAATCCATTGGTACCATAACTTAAACACATTTTTTAATCTTAATCAT
>JANQBM010000004.1:22950446-22969240 GCA_025594535.1 Erythroxylum domingense
ATTTCGTCGTCCTTAATGATCGAGATTGTTTGATTTCTTTCCCGAAAAAGGAAAAAGATAATTCATTTATTTTTATAATATACAAACCGATCAAACTAAGAATCAAGTTTTTGGTCATCCAAACGTTAGACATTTCTCAATAAAATACAGTGACACTTATTTAATAAGGAGATGAATAGTTCCTAAATCATTGTTGTTATAAAATGATATTATTGTCTACCTGTCATTAAAAAAGCAAACTTTGTTTTCAAACAATATGCTTCAATCCTATTATCTGAATCAACTTCCACACCCCTACTTAGTTTTAGCATCTCAAAATGGCTGGTCTCATGTCAAAGCTCTTTCATCTATGACAATCTCTCTTGGATAAGAATATTATGGAATAAATTAATCACTCTGGAATGAGTCCGAAAGTTTGTCTCAATGACAAGTCGCTTCTTCTCTAACTTATCTAAGAAATAAATCACCCGTTCTCGTTATTTTATATTTATCATATTCTATGAGCCTTCATTTATCTAATAAATAAGACTTTAAAAAATTAGATAAATAAATGCTCATAAAATAAAATAAGCACAAAACAACATAAACAGATGATCAGGCAAGAAATGACACAAAATCTCAAGCTCTTAATCTGTCTCTAAATTGAGCAACCACTGTAAAGTCTCTAATTTGCGTCTTCTTGTGCAACAGTTGGATGAGACTAATAATTGGCGCCAAAGCGAAAAATGTTTTTCTAATTTTAAATCAATTATATAAATGCCTCGTTAATTAAATAATTCTAATGATGCGACATTATGACAAGACTATTTTTATTATAAATTCAAAATTGTTGATTATTAATTATTAATAATAATTATTATTATTATTATAAAATTAAATAAAATTTAAAATTTACATCATTTGTGCAATATGCTGCCGAGGAAAGATCGATACTGTTGTGCTATCTCATTTCGTCCCATCATTATTAGGCTTTTAACATTACAACCTTCATTAATGATATATTTTTCTTGCAGAATGGCTATGGATACTTCATGCCAGACACAATTCTTCCACAAAAAACTTTTAAACTTGATCTGAAAAAAAAAAAAAAGAAATAACTTTGACAGAGCATTTGATTTATGGGTTTAGCAACAGTCAACTTTTTCCTCTCAAACTGAGATGAGAGATCTGTACCTTTCCTTTAGCTTATTCATCACCTTTACAGAAGTAGTTAATATACACAACCATTGCCACCATCACTCTAGTAGTAGCTATTTGAACACTAAATCAAACAAACAACTGTGGCATAATGCTAGACCTTCCTAGATGTTATCAGATTTACCGTTTAGAATCATTTAAGGTCTTACCCTCAAAAAATTCACCCAACATCCTTTCCAGATCTTCTGCTGTGTACTTTATATACTTTTGGGGATTTTTCCCACTTTCAACCAAAGGCCTGTAACATGACATGAATTAGATGCCGGTATACATCAGAAACATATTGAGGTTATGTAGATATGAACAGATATATGAGGGCAATATCAAAAGGGGAAAAAAATATCAATCTAATAAATGATCTAATCTAGAAACTTAAATAAAAGAAACAAACGGATGTAAATGTTCTATTAGAAGAAACATACCCAAAACGTTTTACAAAAGATCTGTAAGCAGGCAACAAAACTTCAGCAACTGCAAGTCTTAAAGACTCCCGTAACTCAGTATCAGGAATGGTCCACTGAGATTGCTTTTGATGAAGCTCCTCAAATTGCATGTTGAAGCTCCTGAACCTTAAACATGGAATTGTTCTCCATCCAGGTTAAAAGTTTCTATGAAAAATGCTCTGTAAACACCACTTAAACACTAAAAAATGGTTTCCATTAGTTCATCTGATCCTAACCTCTCCTTAACCTGACCTCTTGAGGCTCCACTCCCGCTTCCTCCTTCACCAGGCACGGAGCCACTTCCCCCAGATGACGTCAGGCCTTGAGTTGAGAGGCATTGAAGTATCTGCAAGCTCCAAATTAAGGTGGTTGAAATCCAGTTATGTAAACACCATCATTTAAAGTGACTGTAATAGAGCATAGCTAACAACTCTACTCAATTACTCAAATTTCTCCAGTCGAAGAATCAGTGTAAGGAATCAAAACATGATCACTGCTTAACATTATCAGGCTGTCAAAAGAATCAATCTCTGAGTGTCTGATGAAGGATGGCCACAGAATACACCAACTATTTGATAATAGCACATATGAACTGCAAATCTAGGGCTATTCGAACTTTTTAGTTTTGCTAGAATTTAGAATTTAGGTGGAATTTTACAGAATTAAAATAAAGGAACAGGTATAGGAACTACTATCAAGGTTTGTTCAAGAAACTACGAATCACATCTTGGAAAATCAAAAGTATTAATCTCGCACATATAGATTCAAAAATCAGCTCTAGGGTTTACACATCACTCCCAATTCTCGTAGTCAACTCTTTACTTCCCAAGGCTGAAATTCAGAGTTTCCAAAAAAGTCACTCTTCTTCTCCTCCATAAACAGAACTTAAAATCAAAACATGCAGACTTGCCCAGTTAATCCTACTAAAGAATCAACTTTATATTTCGCCTAACAGCAATTAATCCTAACCTAAACAAGAACTCTTTAAAATAAGCCTATATTAATTTAACTTCCATGAAGGAAATTGACAGATGCATAAAATTAACAAAAACTGACTATTAAGGAAAATAGCCCCAAACTAATGCAAAAATAACAAGGAGAATAAATGCTATCACACATCAATGCTTAAGCTAATCTCATTCTCCATCAGGTTCTAAATAGATCCTGTTGCCTGTGATAAGACAAAAGATTGACCCTGCCAAGGCCATAAAAAAGAAAGGGGAAAAGAAAGATGGAGATTTTCCATAAAAAAACTTCATAGCATTTCTTCTAAAACACAGGAAATCATGCTGGTTCTATAATTTCATTGTCGTTTTACCCATTTTGCTTTACACATCACTCCCCTCTAATTTTAAGAGTGTCTAACATCAGGCTCTAAGAATCACAAAAAGAATTTTTGGATTACTAGAAGCAAGACAAAAGGTTTTACCATGTATGGTATCTAGGTCCAAGAGCCTAGTATAGTGAATGAAACATAAAATAGCAAACCTTCTGATACAAGAACAGGATTTCAATTGCGTCAAACTTTTTCTTGTTGTTGATATGCATTTCGTTTCCTCTAGTTTTACGTTAATTATTCCATACAATTTCATTACTCTATTTCAAATCGTGTATATGTCATACAATTTCATCCACATTATGAAGAAATGCAATGGTATTGGCACCTACTCCTCCTTAGCCAAGTGACTTGGTTTGGATTCTTAAGAGTCAGCACCTTAAGGGTGTTGAATTGTATTTATTGTATATATATAGCTTATTTTGTATTAAATAGGTTCGCACTAGGTTTTTGGTTTGTCCCATATAGTTACTGTATATATATTATACTATAAGCCTAGTAAAATAAGCAGAACAATATTTTTCTTCTAAGGTTCTCTCTCATTCTCTAATTTTTACGTGGCATCAGAGCTAGATTGAGAAAACCCTAAAATCTCTCTCCCTCACTGACGGCAGAAAGTTTTTATTATTTTCTTCTCTCTCCTCCTCCACCGTCGTCTTAGATCAATCCCCTCTTCTGTGATGGCTGTTGGAAAATCTAAGCACACCACCGCGTTCGGGATCCTTCCGTCAACCTAACCCTGAAGTGCTGTCGTCAGAATCGCTGCCAGGCGCCGTCAATCACAGCCGAATTCCACTGCGCTGTCGCACCTTTCGGAGCCAAATTTCGCCAAACCAGTGACCGGTTGAAGTCACCGACCACACCATTGGAATCAGGAGGTCGTGGCCGGCCTATCCCTGAAATCCGGCCGCCTTTCCACATCCAGACGCGCCGCCTGTATCCTGACCACCAACGCACTCGCCGCCGTGCTTATTCCAGTCAGTTTCTGCACCTGTTTTGCCCCGTTTTCTGCACTTTTCACTTTCTTTGGATCCTTCTTAGAGCTGCCTTTGATCCAAACATGTCGGGTGCTAATTCATCAAGCAAGTCCGGTCCTTTTTAAAGCATGTTCTCTCCGTCTCCAACAATTGCTACGGATAAGTTGATGGGAAGCTCTAATTATGTCTCTTGGTCAAAGAGCGTTGAATTGTGGTGTATGTGTCAAGGCTTGAAAAATCATCTAACCACCAAGGCTACAGATGTGAAAACAGACAAAGAAGCATGGCTGAGAGTTGATGCCTTGTTGTGTAGTCTCTTGTGGCAAACGGTTAACCCTTCTCTTCGCCCAATTTATATCAATTATACAAATTGCTATGACTTTTGGAATCAGGCAAAAACCATTTATACTAACAACATCCAACACCTATATTCCGTTGTGCCTGAATTGAATAATTTGCGACAGCAGGGTATGACACTTCCAGAGTTTCTTGGTAGGATGGCGTCTATCAAAGCTGAGTATAATTCTCTTTTACCTGCGGGTCAGACTGCGTCAGAGGATCTGGCTCAAAGGGATAAGTTCTTTATGGTGTGTACCCTTGCCACTCTGGGCCCTGAACTTGCTCCGATTCATGACGAGATTCTTGCTAATCCTTCTGTGCCCACTATGGACGATGTTTTTGCTCACCTTCTTCGTGTTTCCTCAATTCCTACAATATCGAGTGGTTCTATTGGTGAGAATTTAGTCTTAGCTTCTCAAGCTCAGGATAGTGGTCAAGGTAAACAGAAGGATGATCATGGGAGTAATCGGAGTAATCGCCCCAAATGTAATTATTGTCATAACTGGGGACATACGAAGGAGAAATGTTACTGGCTACATGGCCGTCCTGCTCGGGCCAATGTTGCCCATTCTGAAGATTCTCAAGCTGATGCCCAGTCACCTCCATCCTTAACTCTTACTGGTGCTAATTATGAAGAGTACCTCAAGTTCAAGCAATCCTCTTCCTCTACCACCTCTTCAGTCACTGTTGCCCACACTGGTAATTCGGTTGCGTGCCTTTCTCAGTCATCTTCCTTAGGACCTTGGGTCCTTGATTCAGGTGCTTCAAACCATATTTCTGGTAACCCCCGTATGTTTTCACAATTTGCTACTGCCATTTCTTTACCTTTTGTTACTTTAGCTAATGGATCCAAAACAGTTGCTAAAGCTATAGGTCGTGCTCATACTCTTCCCTCGTTGCCTTTGGAGTCTGTCCTTTATATTCCTCACTGTCGATTTAATTTGGTTTCTGTTAGCAAACTTACACATGCCTTAGATTGTTCTATTATCTTTGACCATGATTATGTACTTATTCAGGACCGAGGTATGGGATAGATGATTGGTGCAGGGTGTGAGTCACAAGGCCTTTATCACATCATTCCTTCAATTGCTTGCACTGTTGTCAAATCTCCTGCTCTCCTTCACAACCGTTTGGGTCATCCAAGTTTGGTGAAGCTTCAAAAGTTTGTTCCTAGTCTATCTAATTTGTCATCTTTTAACTATGAGTCTTGTCAGCTTAGAAAACAATCTCGAACTTCGTTTCCAAAGCGGGTCAATAATCAAGCTTCTTCCCTATTTGAGTTAGTTCATTCTGATGTTTGGGGTTCTTGTCGTGTCAACTCAATTTTAGGCTTTCAATGTTATGGAACCTTTATTGATGATTACTCTCGTTGCACTTGATCGTTTTTAATGAAAAGTCGTTCAGAATTGTTTTCTATCTTTGAATCTTTTTGTGCTGAAATTCAAACCCAATTTAATACATCCATCCGTATTTTACGTAGTGATAATGCTCGAGAATACTTCTCTGCTCCCTTTAATACTTTTATGTCTTCAAAAGGAATTCTCCATCAATCCTCATGTGCTTATACGCCTCAGGTTCCCTTTCGTTTTTAGGCTGATGCAATTCTCACTGCATGTTACTTGATTAACCGGATGCCTTCTTCTGTTTTACAACACAAGACTCCTTATTCTATCCTGTTTCCTGATCAGATGCCATATCTTCTTCCTCTTCAAGTTTTTGGTTGCACTTGTTTTGTACATAATGTTGTCCCTGGTCAAGATAAACTCTCTACACGTCCCACCACGTGCGTGTTCCTTGGTTATTCCCGTCTTCAAAAAGGCTACAAGTGTTATTCTCCAGCTACTCAGTGTTACTTCATTTCTGCTGATGTTACATTCTTTAAGACATCTCCATTCTTTTCTTCTCATTCTTCTGAGAGTCACTCGATGTCTGAAATTCTTCCTGTTCCTCCTCTTGTGCCTATTCTGTCACGCGAAACTATTCTACCTTCTGCACCACTGCAACTGTATCATCGTCGTCCTCCCCCTCAACCTTCTGTAGACATCGACCCCTCTCCTACTTCGAATCTACATAATACTTCTGACGCCGCTGCTCCTTCTACACCAGATGACATCTCTAACTCACACCCTGCCTCAACATCTCAACCGGTCGAGGCCCTAACCATTGCTGATCAGTTTCCTATTGCTCTTCAAAAAGGCACACGGTCTACTCGTAACCCTCATCCCATTTACACTTTCCTTAGTTATCATCGCTTGTCTCACCCTATTTTGCTTTTTTGTCTTCTTTATCTTCTATTTCTGTCCCTAAAATTGTTGGTGAGGCACTTTCAGATTCTAGGTGGCGACTAGCTATGATAGAAGAGATGACTACTTTACATGATAATGGTACTTGGGATTTGGTTCCTTTGCCTCCTGGTCATTCTACTATTGGGGATCGTTGGGTTTATACTGTTAAGGTTGGTCCAGCTGGTATAGTTGATCGTTACAAGGCCCGTCTGGTGGCAAAGGGATATACCCAAATTTATGGGCTGGACTATGGTGATATATTTTCTCCTATTGCCAAAATGTCTTCTGTTCGACTGTTTCTATCTACGGTTGTTATGCGGCACTGGCCCTTACATCAGTTGGACATTAAGAATGCCTTTTTACATGGTGAGCTTGAGGAGGAAATTTATATGGGGCTTTATCGCTCAGGGGAAGTTTGGTTTGGTTTGTAAACTTCGTCGCTCACTATATGGTCTGAAACAATATTCGCGAGCTTGGTTTGGTCGCTTTAGTGCTATCTTGCAAGAGTTTGGTATGATTCGAACTGAGTCCGATCATTTTGTTTTCTACAAATATTCGTCACAAGAGGAATGCATTTATCTTGTTGTCTACGTTGATGATATTGTTATCACTGGTAGTGATCAGGATGGTATTGATCAACTGAAAGCAACACCTATTTAGTCATTTTCAAACTAAGGATTTGGGATTACTCAAGTACTTTCTTGATATAGAAGATGCACATTCTAGCTCTGGTGTTGTTATTTCTCAAAGAAAGTTTGCATTAGATATTCTGGAAGAAACTGGCATGTTAGATTACAGACCTATAAACTCTCCTATGGATCCTAATAGATTGCAGACCTATAAACTCTCCTATGGATCCTAATTTAAAACTTTTACCAGAATAGGGAGAGCCTCTTGCAGATCCAGGGAGGTTTCGAAGACTGGTTGGTAAGCTCAATTATCTTACTATTACTCGGCCTGATATCTCCTTCGCAGTTAGTGTCATCAGTCAGTTCTTACAGTCTCCATATGATAGTCATTGGGATGCAGTTGTTCGCATTCTGAGATATATCAAAGGGGCACCAGGCAAAGGACTATTGTATGAGAATAGAGGTAATACACAAGTGATTGGATATGCCGATGCTAATTGGGCAGGATCCCCGCCTGATAGACGGTCTACTTCAGGATATTGCATCTTTGTTGGAGGTAATCTAGTATCTTGGAAGAGCAAGAAACAAGTAGTTGTTGCTAGATCAAGTGCAAAAGCAGAATATCGTGCTATGGCTTTGGTAACCTATGAACTCCTATGGTTGAAACAGTCGATTCATCAGTTAAAATTTGCAGAAGTGTCACAAATGAAGCGTCTTTGCAATAATCAAGCTACACTTCATATTGCCTCCAACCCAGTATTTCATGAGAGGACCAAACACATTGAAATTGACTGCCATTTTATACGAGAGGTCTTATCGGTTTGTATTGCTACTAGTTATGTCAGCTCTAATGACCAACTAGCGGATATTTTCCATAAGTCTTTACAGGGTCCTCGTATTGGGTTTATTTGTAACAAGCTTAATGCATATGACTTATATGCTCTAGCTTAAGGGGGAGTGTTGAATTGTATATATTGTATATATAGCTTATTTTGTATTAGTTAGGTTAACACTAGGTTTTTGGTTTGTCCCATATAGTTACTGTATATATATTATATATAATCCTAGTAAAATAAGCAGAACAATATTTTTCTTCTCAGGTTTTCTCTCATTCTCTAATTTTTACAAAGGGCATTTTCCCCTTCTAACTTCTTGAGCTCATAAAGAGTAATCCTAAAAATTGGCACAAATTTCATTTTTTATGAACCATTTCCAACAATACACCTAAGCAAACAAACCTTTGCCCAAGCATTCCTTTTGTATTGGTTAGCATGCTGCTGCACAATCCTTCTATGTCTTTGAACCCAATCATCTCCCAACAAGTCCTTGGCTTCAGATCTGGGGACACAGTGAGAGAAAAGAAAGAGAACGAGATCATTAATCTCTGTATACATTTAAGGCTGGAAACAAACTAGTGGTGCAGGTTCATCACAAACCTGCGTACTGATCTGACCATGTAGTGTATATTGTTCATGAGAAATAAGTGAGTGAGAGCTGGATCTTTATAATGCTTTGATTTCCCATCAAGATTGGTTTGAAGAGCCTGCATTATTTGCATTGTCACAGAAGCTAACTGTGAACTTGTCTCTCCTCTATTTTCAAATTCTTGAAACAGTTGCATCAAGGTTGACTGATAGCTGTTAAAAGCAAGTTTTCAAAGCATAAGTATCATAAAGAGAGGTCAGGCCAATTCAAGCAAAAGAACAGATGATTTGCATAGTAGAAAAAGAAACATCTAGAAGGATTTGATAATCATAGAAATGTCTCTCTTAATGTAACAAGCTGAGGAGCTTTTTCTGTCATAAGCCCATATTAAAGCTCATGGTAAAGCACTGAAGCCAATCACATAGCTTCAATTTGAAGTCGGCTTACAGCTAAACACAAATAGGCAGAGCCAACTTATTGCACATTATCAGTGAATATATTTTGTCGAAATAGAGTAGTTTCTGGGAATACATTTAAAGGCTTCTCTTTTATTTCTTTTTCCTTTGGCAATTCACCAGGTATATTCAAATATAAACTTGCTTAAAAGGTAATCCAAAATAATCAAACTTGTGACAAGTGTGAAATATACAAACTTCTCAGTAGGCAGAGACTGGGTGTAAGGAAGCAATATGAATCAGTTGAAGACACAAGATTAAAGAAAGGCAAAGATGACCATGTATCAGGTATGAGGTAAGAAATAATGGCCAAAAATCTATTTCATCAATTCAATGTAGAAAATAGAGATGGGAAAAGAATAAAGTACTACCAGTTCAAAAGGCTATTCATTGTGTTAAATTCTAAGTACGTAGGTCAATCTTTATTAAAGTTCAGCATCTAGAACCAGTTAATAGAGGATTAAGCTTATTGTTACTGTTGCAGCCAAAAGTCTGCAGTCAAATCTAGGACAAATGGATATCATGCATGAACATGATGCATTGCCACTGCTGGAACAAAACGCTATTATGGTCAACAAGAAAGAAAGTAGATTTTCTGTCTCAATGGAAAAAGTAATTCATAGATCTAAAAATTAGTTCATCCTATCAAGTGCAAAAGAAAATCAACTTACAGACATTTACACAGTATTTTTTTTTTTTTAGAATTTGACGTTTACACAGTTGAGTGTTAACTAAGTCACTGGGAAGCAGGTTAATGGGGTGTTAGTTAAGAATTAGAATCTAAAATCAAGAACTTGCATGCCTGAAACATTGCACTGCCCCAATTGAGAGAACCATAATACGAGTAAAACAGGCAGATGAACTCACTCAAAGAGAAATTTCACATAGTTAATCACATAGCTAGTCAAAGGATGAACTGTTCCATCCGCTACAGCAGTTCTTGTTGCATCTTTTTCAACTGCTTCTTCAAAATCACCAAAAGTTTCTTGGGCTGTCTGTGCAAGCCGTTTGGTCAAGCCATTTGTTGATTCCCTAATTTGATTGCAAGCTTTACAACCAAAAAGTGACTCAATCTGGGGAAAAAAAAAAAACTCATGTCCATAAATGTCACTCTGGCACACCAAAGCCTTGCTTGTCGATAAAATTATCATCCTAGTGAAATCAAAATGATAAAAGCACTAATGATCATGATATGTTTTAATTGAACATATGCTCTTTTAATAGTGTTAAAGGCTTATCATTCTTGCATGGAAATGAAACCAAAACAGGATATGATGGATCATAAAAAAAACAAAATTCAGAACACATTAATACCTCAGTGTGAAGCTCTCTCATTATCTCATACATGTCCAGAAGTACAAATAGCTTTTCTGGAGATCTCTTGCTATTGGCAATCGCATCCCCAAAACTCAGAAGCATGGAAATACTAGTAGTAGTGCATTCGGCAAAACATTGATCACGAAGGGAAGCAAACCCATCAAATATTTGGTCACAAACTAACCTTTCTCCAATAAAAAGGACTTTCACCTGCTCAAAAGGAATCATACCCACCAAATATTTGGTCAGAAACTACCTTCTCCGGTAAAAAAGACTTTCACATGCTCAAACACAATAAGATATGTAAACTAAGAGAAGAACAGTCATACAAATTCAAATTCTTACAGCTATACGAATGAAATGGATCCAATTTCCAATCTTGGCCTCCAACAAATCCCATTGCATCTTTTGTACGTCCTCTTTGCTAAGCTTTTCAACCCCCAGTTTGCGAAGGCTTTCTTCCAGAACTGAAGAACGTGTATCCCTGAAGAAGTGAAAAAGACATAGATGAGCTGCTGCAAATGTATTGGCATTTATCATAGAAAGAAAAATAAAGATACATAATTTGATGAGCTTCATTCTCCAACAATGTTGGAAAACACAGAAAAGTTATTTTTACTGTACACGCAATGAAGTTCTTACCTGTAAACTTTAAGCAGTTGCTGGGACTGTCCAGCTTGAATCATTTGTTGGGCTAGATCATGCAGCAAAGGGAGAATTCGAGGAGGTATTAGAGTAAGAAGCTTGAAACCTCCTGTTTCAGGTTGGTTCTCGGAATGATTGTTAGAGGAATGATTCTTCCCACTAGAATCACCCTGGTTCCTAGGTGATGTAGCAGAAGGTCTCATTGATTCAGGGAGGCACTCAAAGAGACGATCAGGTTCCACAGGCTTGCTAAAAATTTGAAAGAAAGAAACTGATTAAACAAGCAATATTATGAACAAAGCTAACTTGCAAGGTAAGGCAAAACACATATACCGCATCCCATCCTAAACCATATGGAGACTACCAACAACCATACATCTACGAGCACCCAATTATTGCAGGGATATGTAAAATGGTGGAACGTGAATTATATCTTCAATTCTTAGTTTCATCTCCATGTTCCGTTTATCAAGAAATTGAAAAATGAAAGAACTATAATTTGTTTAACAAGATAAAGAAAATCAACTTGCCACAATATAAATTGACATAAGATGCATTTATTGTTCCTGGTAATACGCCATATCAACTCAGTAACCATCACACACCCATCAGTTCCCAAAACCAAGCCTTTTTTATTATTATATCTTTCTTAAGGACTTTTCTTCAAGCTACAATATAGATATCGTAATATGAAAATCCAAATAATGGCATAAAAATAAATACTACATTAGTGGTTATTAAATATATGAAAAAGGTAAAAGGTAAAATTTAGAAAGAGTTCAATTCGATTAAATTCTAACAATGTTATTCCCCCATAAAAAACATCTTCAACATAAAAGAGAAACTTAGAGTGGAAGAGATGATAATTATCGTTATATGAATGATCCTAACATTGAGATAAAAGGGAGAAAAAAATAATGTTGTAACAGAATATATTTAGATATAATAGTGTTGCATCAATAAAATTTAGGAATACTTACTTCATAGAATGAAAAATAAAGTAATTATATTAGCAACTTTACGAAAAGAAAAAAAATTGTTATTGAAACACGTTACAAGTATGTTCCCAAATTTTGGAAGAATTGAAAACTTGATGGAAAGAGGATAGGACTTCAACTTGTCTTCAATCTTTCCAAATTGGATGGTGGCAATTTTAATACAAAACTTCCTATTGGAAAGTTACTGCAGTACTCAATAATTCGTAGACCCTCAAAGTCTAAGTTGATATTATGCTTACTAAACAGATTACAGACACATAGTGCAAAATTCTGAAGTAAACTTGCATACAACTCTTGTTGTTAGAGCAATTTTCACAAACAACACTGTAATCTCAATTTCATCTGAGAAACCATTGTCACTTACACCTTTTTCAAACAATGCTTCTGTTAATTAAAGATTTTAATGCAATTAATAGAAAATTTGGCAATGATCCTTGAGTATTTTTGTAATGACAGCATGTCAGTTGATTTTTCAAGGATTCTACACCCTAATCAAATGCACTGTTACAAAAACAATAAACAACAAAGGAGTGCTTGTGAATCTTTCCACTAACTTTACCAACTAAATCTTTTATTAACTGAAGAGTCAATTGTAAAACTGAAAACCAAAAGGACCTGCTGCAGAAAGACAGGTTGATATAGGAACACTAAAGAGAAGTCATAAGCCCCAAAACCTTGTATTTAGTCGGCCGGACCCATGCATTCCAATTCAATTATTAAGAGATTAATTCAAGGCTCATGCTTTTGGTTCCTTAAGTGTTATGCTCTTCTATTCTCTACTTAAATGTCCTACTATAAATAAAGCACCAAACCCATATAGCAGCCAACTTAACGTTGGTTCTGAATGTTAATTGTATTGTACAGCTGTTACATCTTTTACCAGCTGTGTATTGGTGTACATTCATACTTAAATTGCATGGGAGATTATGAGGGATTACAGAAACAGACATTGAACTGCTATTGGCTGTATGTTGATACTTACCTTATATAGGAGATTATGAGGGATTATGGGAACAGATTTTTAGGTGTAATTAAGAAGAATGATATCTATTTAGTGAGAAGAACTTCTCAGTGCAGGGGCATTGAAACCGTTTGACATGGTTTCAAAGCCCGCTCTTTTTGAATTTTCTGTTCAAACTCTTCGAGTACTTCTGGTTAAAGGCTTCTTATTTTCTAGTTAGTAGCAGCCCTCTGTGTCTTATTTTCTGGTTGAGTTTCTGGGCATGTATTATTTTCGTTTGGGCGGCAATATCAATTTTTGATTGGTTCTATTGTTTTCTTGCTGAATATGCTGAAAGAAACTATATCTATCTGTTGACTGCTGAAGATTTTTGGAGTAACTACTGAAGACTTTTGGAGTAATCAACGATTTTTGATTGGTTCTACTGTTTTCTTCTGTTTCTTCAAAGCATGGCTGATGGGAAAAAAACCGTTGCTGAAAATAAGGTTGGTTTGATTGGTGAGAATCCCTCATTGCAAATCAGTCCCGTAAAGCTAGATGGAACTAATTATCTTGCGTGATCAAGATCTTGCCTATTATTCATCCCAGTTAGAGGTCTGCAAGAATATATTGCCCGGGATAAACCAAAACCAGATGTCACCAGCCTCACCTACAACCAGTGGGAATCTGAAAATTCCCTTGTCATGTCTTGGCTCATTAATTCTACGCAACCACAATTGCCAGAGGTTATCTATTACTAAATACAGCTTTTAAGATTTGGAATGCAGCATCTCAAACCCATTCTCCAGTGGGCAATGATGCACAAACCTATGAATTGCAGAATAAGGTGCATGAGACAAAACAAGGTGAGATGACTATTGCTCAATACTTTGCTGAATTGAGTGGTTATGGCAGGAACTTGATTACTATCAAGATTTCCGAGCTGCATGTTCTGAAGATGCAGCAAAATTCCAGAAATTAGTGGAAAAGGAGCACATATATGATTTTTTGGCTGGTTTGAATATGGAATATGATCAAATGCGAGTTCAAGTACTTGGTGAGGATCCTTTACCTTCTTTAAGGCAAACATATTCCTACGTACAGCAGGAGAAAAGTTGAAGAAATGCCATGATACACACTGTTTCAGTTGACAAGGCAGGGCTGGTTGCTAATTCCTTTCGTGAGCAGCTGAAAATCTGCGGCCAAGGTCCATCAAAGAAGGACCATTTGAGCTGTGACTATGGCAGGAAGCCACAGTACACTAAGAAGAACTGTTGGAAGCTACAAGGTCGACCAACTAGGGGTCGTGGAGGAAAACAGATGGGCTCAACAAGACCACTATAAATACTAGTGATGACAAGGAAGAAGCTAGAAATGGGCGATTATAGACTAGATTTGAAAACCTATACACGAAGGGACAAGATAGATAAAGCCATCGAGCACGTTATACCTAGTCAAGCGCTACCTCTGACTTCAGTCCCTAAGAATTCATGCGGTGAGTCTCCCTTACTTGTTGATTGTCCTAATTCTAGTTCTAGTTCCAGCGCTAATGATCTTGATGTTCCTATTGCTATCAAGAAAGGAGTCAGAACTTGTACTAAAGATCCTATTTCTAACATTGTTTCCTATGACTCTCTGTCTACTTCCCATAGAGCCTTTGTATCATCTGCTTCTTCCGTTTCTATTCCATAGGTAGCAAAAAGCACACTATGATCCAAATTGGGGAGAGACAATGATTGAAGAGATGAAGGCCTTGGCAAAAAATGAGACATGGGAACTTGTTACTCCTGTATTGGGAAAGAAACCAGTTGAATGCAAATGGGTGTTTACAATAAAACATAAGGCAGATGGCTCAGTCGAAAGGTACAAAGCTAGATTGTTGGCAAAAGGCTTCACAAGAGACTTTTTCTCCTGTGACAAAAATGAATACCATCAGAATCATCATCCTCATGTGCAACTACTAACAACTTGATGTCAAGAATGACTTCTTACATGGAGACTTGGAGGAAGAAGTGTATCTGGAAATTCCTCCAAGATTTGATGATGCAAAATCTAAAGGGAAAGTTTGTAGATTAAAGAAGACATTATATGGTTTGAAACAATCACCCAAGGCATGGTTTGATAGGTTCAATAAGGCTATAATCTCATTTGGATATTTTCAAAGCAATGTTGATCATACCTTGTTTTATCGAACCAGTAGGGCTATGATCTCATTTGGATATTTTCAAAGCAATGTTGATCATACCTTGTTTATTAAACATTGTAGTGGTAAGGTCACATTACTTATTGTTTATGTTGATGCTATAGTTGTGACCGGAAACAATAAAGAGGAGATTGGCCGACTCAGAGAACTTTTAGCTCGAGAGTTTGAGATTAAAGATTTGTGTAAGTTGCAATATTTTATTGGAATAGAGGTTGCCAGATTAGAAAGGAATCTTTATTTCTGAAGGGATATGTTTTAGATCTTCTTGGAGAAACTGTTATGTTGTCAACCAATAGACTCTCCATTGAAGCTAATCACAAATTACAAGCAGGAGTTGGTGAGTCGGTGGATTTAGGTCGATATCAAAGGTTGGTTGGGAGATTGATTTATCTCTCACACAGCAAACCAGACATAGCCTTGGTTGTAAGCTTGCTAAGTCAGTATATGAATGACCCTCGTGGTTCCCATCTAGAGATTGTTTTCTGCATTTTAAAATATTTAAAATCTACACCGGGAAAAAGGCTGCTCTTTTCTAAGCATGGTCACCTAAATTGCCACATGACTCTAAAATGTCATATTGGTCGAAGCAAAAGAATTACAACTGCAACCATTAAAGCACCTGATGTACAGCATTTAAAATAGATTGTGTATGTCATACCTGTAAGATGTCAATAGCTGCTTAAACTCATCCCCTAACTTTGAAATTGCCTTAGCAAGTAAATTATTTGCGTTATTGAGCATTGCATCAGTACTCTTAAAGCCTTTGTTACTGCTAAAGAACTGAATATTTCTTCTTAACTGTTCAATTGCTTCAAGGTAACTTTCCAAGTCCTCGTGCGGTCCCTTAAGTATTTTAGCCTCTGCCTACATAGTGAAGGAGATAAACAAAAATTCAGCACAAACACAGAAAGCATCCGAAAGAATAGTAAAGAGAGCATTTTCCGCAGTTCAATATGCAGAATTCAAATATTTTAAAGATTTATCTGTTAATAAATTAAACAAACAACTGCATGAAGTACTTGAGTAATTCAAGAGAGCAGAGTCAAAAAGGGTAGAATGAGAACTCTTTTAGTCATGGCAATCTCAGACAAACACATTAATTTGTTATGAAAATCAGAAAGATATCCCAAGAACGCAGACACTTTAGAAGTTTTAAGAGACCAACCTGCCGAGTTACATCAAACTGTGACAAGAAAACCTCTGCAACCTTTAAAGTCTTATCAATATTCTCGTGAGCTTTCCTTATAGCATGAGTCCTGATCTACAAATTGAAATCACAAGGGAATGAGTGTATGGAATAAACAGAAAATTGAATTAATACAGCTGACCAATCAATCAAAACTGCACGATCTCATTGTCCTATGAACCACGATGAAAAGCCTAATGATTTTAGGCATTTAAACGTAGGAAATACTATTTCTGTCAACCAGACTAAGTATTATGTCTTCCTACCTACCTGGTCAGCGATCATTTTAAAGCTCCAAAAAAACAGATTTGAGTCTCATCCACAACCACGAAAAAACTAAGAGGCGAAAAGAGGCCAATGCTTCCTAACTATCCAATATTCCGTTTAGTTAGAGAGTTTAGCCATAAAAGAGAGCAGTAGAAAATCAACTAAAACTCAACAAAAGTAACGATCTTGGTCATCTGGGTTTCTCCATCTCAAAGTCATAAGTCAACCAGAATCCAAAGAAATCCAAGACAAAGAAGAGGGGTGAAATACCTGAGTGGGTCGCATGGCGGTTTCGAGAGCAGAAAGGCGACTATCAAATGAGCCTAGAATTGAGACGACATTATCAGTGATGGTTTGGCTCCTTTGCAGCGCCTCTCTCATCTTAGCAGCTCTCTCGCTCAGAGAATCGATGGCGGTCACTGCAACAGCCATCTTTTTCTTATATTCCCTTTCTCCTCCTCAGTTTTGTGGCCTTTCACCAAGAATCAGAAAGAATCCAAAAGGAGAGATTTCTGGGGTGCGATCTCTTTTGATTATTTTGACAGTTCTAATGGGGCCTTTGACAGGTTGTCTACTCAATGTCAATGTGATCTCTTTCTAACTTCTTTTTATTTCCGACCAAAGTCGACGGATATTTTTCTGTTAATAACCATAATCTTCTTCTTAATTATTTTAACCTCATGCCCTTTTCAATTTTTTTTAATGGGTTACAAAAAATTTAAGAATAGAAAAAATATATAATTATAAATTTATCCCCATCTTCGAAATTTCTTCTTCTTCTAACCTAAATGCCAAATCCCTAAAACTTGGCTTGAATCAAAAGAGATAAAAGGAAATATTGTTAATGGAGAATGGGAAATGATGATGACGATTGAGGACTAATTTCATCATACGTAATTTTTACTGTAACTAATTATTGTTGGACTGTAACCACTTACAGCTCAGCTATAACAATTTGTTGTTACATAGCCGTAGCTTCTAGATGCATGTAAATGATTCTTCTGTATTTAAACTCACCGTACAAAATGAAAGGAGAACAACAATATTTGTTCTTTTTGCCTTGTCTGTGTTTCTCTCTATATGGTATCAGAGACTTACAAAGCCTAACGGCAGTCTCCACTATTTTTTTTCTTTATCTTCTCTGTTGTCTTTATTCGACTTCTTGTGCTATGACCACTCCAGATGATTCCTCGGGCACTACAAGTCCTGCAAATACCATACCCTTAAACAACTCCTCCTTAGTTGTTTTGAATACAGCTTCCATTAAACTCAATGGAGCTAATTTTCCGGCCTGGCGAGTGCAGATGATGGCAGTCCTCATTGGCTACGGTTTACAAGGTTACACAGATGGATCTTTCCCGTGTCCTTCAATTACTGATCCTAACTATACCCATTGGATCCGACAGGACCAACTCCTGATTGTTGCTATTATCTCATCTGTTGCTGATAACATTGTCGCCTTGCTTGGTTCAGTTACCTCGTCTAAACAAGCTTGGGAGGTGCTTGGCAAAACTTATGCAAGTAGCTCACGTTCCAAAATTTTTTCACTGAAAGAAAGACTTACTTGCCTTGAGAAAGGAGAGCAAACAGTGGCTAGTTATCTAAGGCAACTTAAAAGTATTGCTAATGAATTAGCTATTATTGGTAGCACTATTGATGACACAGACCTCATCATACATGCTCTAAATGGCATTGGTTCTGAATTTAAGGATATCACAGTAGCTATACTGGCACAAGACACTCCGATCTCGTTTGAAGAACTTTATGAGAAGCTCATTGATCATGAGACTTACTTGAACCGAATGGTTCGTTCTAATTCTACCCCTGCAATTGCATTAGTTGGGTATAAGTCAAACTGGAATCGACAGATGACATACTATGCTGCAGGGGTCCATGACCACCTCCACCTTCCAACAACGACGAAGAACTACTTCTTCTGGTTTGCCTTCTAGAACTGACGATTCAGTGTACTTAGTGCAGCCCCGTGGTGGCAGCGATGGTTATTCTTCCATCATCTGCCAATATTGTGAGAAGCCAGGACATACAGCTCGTCGTTGTTTCAAGCTTCATGGTTAACCTAACAACAAGCACCCTTCAGCCTATCACATTCAAAAGCCATTTGAGCATTCTTTCGAAAAGTGGATTGTTGATT
>JANQBM010000004.1:22969340-22981192 GCA_025594535.1 Erythroxylum domingense
TGGTGCCTCTCATCACATCACCAATGATCTTCATAATCTTTCACTTGCAAACCCTTATAATGGCCCCGATCATCTGGTAGTTGGCAATGGTGCTGAATTACCGATTTTTAACACTGGTACCACCATCGTCCGTACTTCAACTAAACATTTATCTTTATCTGATGTTTTACATGTTCCCACCCTCAAACATAATTTACTTTTGGTTTCCAAGCTTTGCACGGCTAATAATGTTTCGGTTGAATTCTTCTCCACTCATTTTCAGGTCAAGGATGTCACAAGCAAGGACGTACTAATGCAGGGTCACTGTGCTGATGATTTGTATTACACTGCCCTTCCAAAGAAGCTCCATCCTACATATGTTGCTACTCACATATCTCTTCGAAACTAGCATCACATATTAGGCCATCCATCTGCAAAAATTCTTCAGTATCTAAATAAGCGTTTTTCTCTTCATCTTTTTGATAGTCCTTTGAGTCCTTGTGTGTCTTGTGCTTGTGCTAAGAGCCATAAACTGACCTTTTCAAATAAACATATATATAGTACTCGTCCTCTTCAGTTGCTATTTAGTGATGTTTGGGGTCTGGCTCCTTTTCAATATTTTGATGGTTTTCGTTATTATGTAGTGTTTATTGATCATTTTTCCAAATATATTTGGTTGTACCCCATTCACCGTAAATCTAAAGTGCTATCCATTTTTACTCGTTTTAAATCTCTAGTTGAAATTTTCTTTAACACTAAAATCACATCTGTCTATAGTGATAATGGTGGTGAATATATTGCTCTTAAAACTTTTTTGGGTCATACATTTTACTAAGCCTCCACATACACCTGAGTTAAATGGTACAGCTGAAAGACGTCATCGTCATATTGTCGAAACTGGTAGAGCTCTCCTTCATCAATCCAACCTACCACACACCTTCTAGACTCATGCATTTCAAACAGCTGTTTACCTTATCAACAGATTACCTACACCAGTTCTCCAACTGCACTCCCCATATGAGGTTTTACACAAATCCCCACCTAGTTATCATCATCTTCATTCTTTTGGTTGCTTATGTTTTCCTTGGCTCAGACCTTATACAAATCACAAATTACAACACAATTCTACACCTTGCATATTTATAGGTTATTCAACTTCCCAATATGCCTATCTTTATTATAACCTTATCACTCACAAAACATACGTCTCTAGACATGTCACCTTTTATGATAATTCCTTTCGTTATGATCATCTTTGTAGCTCCCCTCCTCTGTCCACATCTACCACTACCTCCTCACTTAACTCACCTCATGCAGTCATTCCACTTCTTGACCTCAGTATGTCTATTCCTACCTCTAGCTCAAGTACGTCACATACAGAATCCTCCTTACCTTCACCTGAGGGTTTGCCCCAACATGATCTCTCTAACTCTATCACCCCATCTCTTGCACCAACAACTTCAAACCAATTAGATACTGTGTTGACAACTACTGTTCCTATAGAAGGGGACTGTAATATTTCTCATCATATCACAGACGGCGTTGTCTCAGTGCCCTCCTTGCCTACTGCCTCCTTGACTGCACCAACAGACTTGTCACAGTTCTCATATCACCATGCACCCCCATCCTCAGTTGTTCCTACCACTACCAACACACACCCAATGCAAACACGAGCAAAGAACAATATCCATAAACCGAAAAAGATCTATCAGGTTAGTAAACATCCACTACCAGTTAATCTTGAACCATCATGTATTTTGCAGGACATAAAAGATCCATTATGGAGGACCTCGATGAATGAGGAATTTGATGCTCTCATCAATAATCACACGTGGGATATTGTTTCAGCACCTCAAGGCAGTAACATTGTTGGAAACAAATGGTTGTATAGGATCAAAAGGAACCCAGATGGTTCTATGGCACGCTATAAATCATGGTTGGTTGCAAAAAGGTTTACCCAAACCCCAGGTATAGATTTTCATGAAACATTTGCTCCAGTTATTAAACCCCAAACTCTTAAAATCATTTTTACAATTGCGATTGCTCACAGTTGGTCCATTCATCAAATGGACGTAAACTATGCCTTTTTACAAGGAACCTTAACAGAAACTATTTATATGCAACAGCTAACGGGGTTTATCCTTCCTGATCATCTAGATTTTGTTTGTAAATTACAGAAGGCAATTTATGGTCTTCGCCAGGCTCCTTATGCTTGGTATGATTCACTGAAAAATTTCATTCTCTCCTATGGCTTTCACAATAATATCCGTTATCCATCATTATTCATTTATAATGATAACGGTGTGGTTGCCTATTTTCTGGTCTATGTGGATGATCTCCTTCTCACCAGAAATTCATCAATGTTCTTATCAAAATTCATTACTGATTTATTACTCAAATTCTCGTTAAAACAATTGGGATTTTCGTCTTATTTTTTGGGGATTAAAATTATTCCTACTACTACTGGTTTATTTCTCTCACTTCCACTCCACTACACCTCGATGATGGTACTACTCCTACAGATGTCTCGGTTTATAAACAAATGGTTGGGTCTCTTCAGTATTTAACTCATACTAGACAGGATGTGGTGTTTTCGATAAACAAACTTGCTCAATTTATGCATGCACCTATAGTCACTCACTTACAACAAGTAAAGTGGGTGTATCACTATCTCAAAGGAACAATACATTTTGGGTTACAACTTCATAAGCCAAAACAAATGGCTTTTCAAGTATTTGGAAACCTTCCGTCATCTCTTTAAGCATTCAGTGATGCCGATTGGGCTGACAATAGTGATGACAAAACCTTTACCTCAGCTTATCTGGTATTCTTTGGTGGGAATCCGGTCTCATGGCACTCTAAACGACAACATACTATTGCACGTTCCTCAACTGAAGCTAAGTATCGTTCCTTTGCAACAACGATGGCTAAGCTTCAATGGTTGCAAAACTTATTATTTGAACTTCATCTTCCTCTTAAAGGGTCACCGGTCCTCTTCTGTGACAATCTTGGCACTACGTATTTATGCAAAAACCCAGTTTTTCATACTAGAATGAAGTATATTGCCCTGGATTATCATTATGTACATCAACTTGTTCAAGCGGGGAAACTAACAGTTGCTCACATTTTGACCCATGATCAGATCGTTGATGCCCTTACCAAGCCATTGCCTTTTCGACGACATGCTACGTTAAGACACAAGATGCATGTTCTCGATGGAGACATGCTCTTGTAGGGGCATATTGAGGACTAATTTCAGCCTACGTAATTTTTACTGTAACTAATTATTGTTGGAGTGTAACCACTTACAACTCAGCTATAACAATTTATTATTACGTAGCCATAGCTTCTAGATGCATGTAAATGATTCTTCTGTATTTAAAGTCACTGTACAAAATGAAAGGAGAACAACAATATTCGTTCCTTTTGCCTTGTCTGTGTTTCTCTCTATAATGACAACCAAAAAGGAAGGAGGATAGGATAAAAACGGAGGACATTGGGATGTAGATAAATTTTCGAGTTTAGAAGCACATATATTTGCATGTACTTTGTTTGGCAAACAGCAGATTGCATTAGCTATTAGCTAAAAGCTGATTATATCAGTTGATTTGACCAGCGGATAATATCAATTGTTTATTAAAGATGTTTGATAGCTAATTATATCAGTTGATTTAACCAATAAATAGCATCGGCTGTTTATTAAAGATGTTTAGTAAAATTAGCTATTTAGTATTAGTTATTTATGTATAAAATAACTTATGAGGACATGATTTTAAAAAAAATTATAAGGGCATGAATATTATATTTCTTAATATTTTGTTGAATATTCTTAAAAGAATTAAGATTTAGATATTTAATTTTACAAAAATTAAGTTTATAACTTTAATAATAATAATAATAATAATAATCCAACGTTAAATTTTCTATTAATATGAACGATGCCACGAGCTACATCATATTAGTATTTTTCATATAATATGTATAAATTTTATTATTTAATAAATTAAAAATATTTATAATTATAGTATGATACAGATACGATATATAGTAGTTATATACTAAAAATATTAATTTGATGTGACTCTTTATGTTCAAAAAGTTAATGTTATGGTATTTTTAAATGTAAACAAATATTATAAAATTAAATAAAAATTAAAAAGTTTAATTAACCTTTTTTATATTTTTTTCAAACTTCACAACATAATTGAACGATTAGAAAAAGCCAACTTTAAAAACACAAAAAGCAAAAGTAGAGAATAAAGTGGAGGGTAATACTATTATTAGGCAAACAACTAACTCCAAAAGTTTCTCTTATGGAGCTTTTAGAAATTAGCTTATTGGCGTTAAATAAGCTAACTAATAGGCCATTTACTAAACAAATCAATAGCTTTTTAATATGGTCAAAAAGTTAACTTTTAGTCAATAAACTAAAAAATAATTGATAAGTTATTTGTCAAATACCTCTAAAGTAGAGAAATGACAGAAGGGGTTGGAGTCTTGATGTAGTTTTCGAGGAGTAATTGAGGTGGGATTGAGCTTGTGCCTAGGTTCTTAAAGATACAAATGAAGAAGTAAAAGGGTGAAAGCGTATCTCAAAAAATAAGAAAAATAGGGTCATGTGAAGATAGGTGAATAAAAACAAAACTACTCAGATGAGTTTAGATAACGACAAATGAGAGGAGACGATATGAATAAAAGAGTTTGTAGTAATTTTCTATTATTATGATTCTTTTAAGACAAGGGTTCAAGATAAGAAAAAAATTAAGGGGCTAAATTTCAATTTTATAAAATTAAATGACTATTTTGTAATTTTAAAAATTATTTAAAATAATATTTGGTATTAAATGGTGCTAGTATTTTACTATATTATAATCAAATTAAGTATCAATTCTAATAAGGTATTCTCGATTTTGGTATATACTTTTATATATAATAAATTAACAAAAGTAATCTTTTATTCATTTTCTTTCAATTTTTTTGAAAAGTTAAATTGCATTAAGTAATTAAAAAGAGTTTTGTACAAAATAATCAAATTGGTAATTAACTTGATCAAACCACTCAAAGTGAAACATCTAAGGAGAATTTTCAACAAGCTAGTGAGTTATCAGTTGATCTACATTAAGTAGATCATAGTCATGTTTCATATGTCCATTTGCCTATAACTTAACTTCAAGAACTTCATCACCATTCTTGCATTGAGTGATGATGAATTTAGTTTGGGCACATGAACTTATCATCTAGGTATCTTCTTGTGAAAGTTGAGTACCTAAGAGTTGGCACAATAAATTGTTCATGGATGCCAGCCTTTTAATGGAAGTTTCCAATTGTTCATCAGAACTTGACAGCATAATTAGTGCAGTTTATGAGCAATTAGTAAGTCCTTAATTAATTGCAAAATGATGGTGAGGAGTCTTTGTTATGAAAGTGATACCTTTTAAAAGATCCTTGGGTTCCTTTCTCCCTAAATTCTATAAATTGCGTTGCTTAACATAAGTTTTAAGATTATCCAATCTCCAACCTTCTTCCTTTGAGTATTGCAGCTCTAGTCAACCTTTTATAGTGTCAGTTTAATTCAGGAATAAATTTATTATATAGTGCTTTGATTGAACCTCAAATGTTGAAATTATAGTTATAATCAAAGAAAAGATGTTCAATAGTTTTAAGAGTATCAATGTAAAGTACACAAAATTTAGATAAGTTAAGGAATCTTTTCATTCTATCCAAGGTGCTCAGTCAACCTTTTATAGCAAGCCATAATATGAATGATGCCTTGGCACATGCTTGATTAAACCATTTCAATTTGTGCTAAGGGATTGTAGGAGCTTGATCTCTTAATAATCTTACACAAGAATCATTTCTGAATATACCAGAGGGGTGCCTCTTTGTATATGGATAGTGATTTATAAACTGAAGCATTGTCATTTATGAAATCTCACAAGTAGTAAAGTTCTTGGACTCCACTTAAGGGCCCTAAAGTGGACCAATTGCCATGCCCAAAAGATGATGAATTGGCATTTCCAACCTTGTGTAAGAATTCCAATTTGCATTCCTATCTATCGCGAATGGGGTTATCTCATAAAGAGACCAACTTGTATATGTAACATTGTCTATAAAGTATTATGTCTTAGTACCAGGCTCCAAAAGTTTCTTTGCTTTATATAGAATATATGTACCTACTTTACCTAAAGAGAATTCTTATTATCGAAAATTCTCTAGATCCTTTTAAGTATTTGCTCCTATTTGAAATTCTTATTAGTAAGATACCTAGTCCACCTTCCTCTTTTGCAAGAAAAAGTTCACTCCATCTGACTTTTGCTAAATAGCTTATATTAGAATTTCCATACTAAATACACTTCCTTATTATCTGCTCAATTTCCTTACTAATATTCTTAAGGAATCGTAGGTGTGAAAACCATTATACATACAATCTATTTAAAACAGGGTTTACTAACTAGATTGTCCTTGCAATAGATAAGGAATTATTGCACCAATTGGTTATTCTTATGATGATCCTTTCAAAAAAATGCTTAAGCTTAGTATATGAGGGTCTTTTTGAGGTGGTTGGAATGCCAGGATAAGCAAATGGAGTTTTAGTGGCTTTTACTCCAGTAATGCAAGCTAACCAATTAGATGAGGCACTTATATAGCAAAAGATAATAAGTTAACTTTTATATTTATTAATAGAGAGGCCTAAAAGAACTTTGAAAGTAAGGATAATAGATTTTAAAGTGTCTATCCTTTTGAAATTTTCTTAATTCAGTTCCTAAGCTTTTTAATTTTTCAATTAAGTGACTAATCTTTTAAACCTTAGTAACTTAGTTCAAAACATTAGTTATGTTTAAAATTTTCTAATTTGACTAACATAATCTTTTTTCATGATATGTAGGCGTCCATGTTGAAAATTAATTGCCAACTAATCATCTACGTGGAATAAATCATCTAGGTGGACTAAAAAATCAAACATGTTTTTACATTTAGAATTAGTGCATCCATTAATCTACTCACTAAGTTTGGATTTGCCTTAGAGAAGAGAATCAATTCATTTACAGGGGAAAAAACTTGTTATTCTTACATTTTTACGATTAGAATGGATTATGAAATTCATTTCTTGGTATGTAACATTCTTAACGAGCCTTATAAAGACTTTTATGCATATAATAAAAAGGATCCCCTTGCCTTAGGCCTCTAACTCCTTTAATAAGATTAGTGGGATCCCTATTGAATAAACTACCAAAGGAGGTTATGGTGATTTATTGAATAAATAAGTTTGGAAATCCAAAGGCATGGATTATTTTTTGAATGAAATTACAGTCAAAACCTTTGTAAAATCTAACTTTTATTCACAATTCTTGCAAGAGTGCTTCATATTATAGTTCTTGAATAATTCTTGAACTAATAATATATTGTAACCCTTTAGTGAAGGCTCCTTGTAAGGCATCAGATATTTGAGAAAAAGCAAATTTCAATTTATTTGCTATTAACTTGACAATGATTTTATAAAGTATCTTACAACATTATATAGTTTTGAATTCCTTTAAGGATTAAGGGAATGTACTTTAGAGATGAGGCTTATAAAGGTCTTATTCAACTCGTTTAAAAATATGTCATTCTTGACATTTTCTAGAACTACTTAGTCACTATTGTTTTAGTATAAGGCTAAGTTTTGTGAAAGAAATAGGTATTAAGACCATCAAATCCTGTTGCTTTATTGGAATGAAGAGAGAAGACAAGTTCTTCTATATCTTTTTCAATAAAAGGTTTAATTGAAAATTTAATAATTTAAGGAGAGATATGCTCTTTAATGAAAGATTTTAGGAAAATCACAAAAGGATGCAACATTTATAGGAGAACCAATTGTTTTGGAGAAGTAAGAAAATACTTCTCTATATATCTATTCTTTAGTAGATAGTAAACTACCATTTTCATCCCTTAATGAAACAAACAATATTGTTGATGTTTTTTTCTTGAGAGTAAGGATTTATGAAGGAAAGTTGAGCTTTTATGTCCCTTCTTTAACCATAATATCTTAGATCTTTACCTGATAAGGGATAGATTAATAACAGTAACTTGATTGTATTGTAGTTATGCTAACTTCTCCTCCTCTTGAAGTGTAGTGCAAGTTAGGAATTACAAAAGGCATTTTTGGATACTCTCTAGTTTATCTTTTGCCTTTTTCATAACTAGTTATATGTTAATCAATCTGAACTTGTTTAGGACCTTAAGTTCATTTTTGATATGTTGTAGCTTCTTCATATAAGTATAAATCTTGCTTCCATTAATGTTAGCATTTAGTCTTTTAATGAGAACCTCTTTAAACCCTATTACTTTAACTATGATATTATTATATCTAAAGGAAAAATTCCATGTTTACTATTTAAATATATTATGCAATAGGATATGAGTATGATCTGACAGTATATGGTTATTGAATGCAACATTACTTTCTAGAAGAGGTGGCCATCCAATAAGCATTACCTCATGAACCAATTATGTTTTTGCTTATTGTTCTATATATAATGATTCTTAAATCAATAACCTATATGTGACATAATTATGGCAAGCAACATAATGGTTTCTTAGGCTCATATTCCCCTTAGCTTCATTCGAGTAAATCAAACTATAGAAGTCTCTTATAATCATCTATGGTTCCATCGTGCTATCTTTAATCTCTTGCAACTTATTCTATGAAGGAATTCTTTGGAAACTAAGGTTGAAGGCATAAATAAAGAAATGTATAAGATTATATTCATGTGTTTGATTTTGACATGTAAATGAATCAATTTTTATACGATATTTAAGGGTGCTGCCTCCAAAATACTATGATCTTAAACTACTATTAGCTTGTCATTTTGATGTAGTGATGATTAGTGATGGTAATCCAACATCTCCTTAGAAAGCTCATTGTATTGCATATATTCTCAATAATTCTAGTTTCCAAAAGCCCTACAAGAAAAGAGCTAGTTTCTTTAATAATCTAAAATCATTTTTTAGAGCTATTGAGCCCCCTTGTATTCTAAGCTAGGATAGTCGATTGGGAAAAGTGATTGAAGTTTTCTGCTTCCTCTTAGAATTTCTCCTAGTAATTCTTTGAAAGTTAATTTTAAGGTATATCTCTTTAGTGGTCTTGCTTGTTACTTTTCCGTAGGTGATCAATGAGGATTTAATTGATTCTTTATCTATAGTATGGTTTGTTAAGTTAACCTCACTCTTCTGCATTATTACTTTGTTATTGTTCTTTGTTGCCTTAGTTGGTCTTGAAGCTTCTTGAGTATCTCGCTTCTATAATGGAGTTCCCTTTCTAATTTGTGGAGTTTATGCTTTTTCAAAACTTTCAGTACCACTAAGGTTACTTGTTGGAATATGAGTGACGTCAATTATTTCCATGTCATTTTCATCTCCACGTGGAGTTAGTTTTGTTGGAAAACCAAGTCGGGATCTAATCCTGACAATAACAGAATAATCACGAAACTTTTTTGTAACTTTTTATTTCTCAAAAACCAAGATCTATTTAATTCTATAAAATGATCAACACAAATCATAATAAAGTGAAAACTTAATTTGTACCTTATTCCGCAGCTTGGTCTTTATCTTGTTGTATCCCTCAAACCGATCTGTTTAAACCATCGTAGGCGCACAAATGTCCAACCTTTAATGAAATCCACAATATGAGTTGAGAAAACTCTGTAACTCTTACAAAGAGGGATAAGCAAGAAATGCTAGCTCCATAGAACTTAAGTCTATTTATAATAAGCTTCGGACGTTTTAGTAATTTAATTAAAATTAAATTTTAATTTCAATTAAACTTTAATTAGAATTACAAAGGTAACATCCCGTTTCTATACTAAGGGTTAGAACCCTAGATTTCTGTAAATAAGAAATAGCAATGAGAGATTAGAAAAATGCATTTTATACTCATGCATAATATTAGTATACACACAAGTGAATTTGATTGTTTTGCACACATTTCAATGACTGCACATGCACTCATTTGACATTTTCCGGGTATAATTGATATTTAATGTGATTATAATGTGAATTGTGGATTATGTGTCTTAAAAATTGAGTTGGTGTATATAATTAGTGATTTAGAATTTTTGGTGAAATACGGAAAATTTCTGATAATTATGAGTATTTTTGGACTAGGAAAAATGCTAAGTGGCAGAACAATTGATAAATGGTAGTAGAATTAAGTTTCAAATGGTAGCAAAAATTATTGATAAGAGACATTAAGATTTGATGACAAGTGTTATTGAAAATTGGGAGACAATTGGATTAAAAATTGAGGGACAATTTGACTAATCATTAAAAATCATACGGTAGCTTTAGTAAATATCCAATTTAACCTTTAATCTTTAAGTGAAAAGTGTCATGACAAGTGTCATAACACCCACCACATTATTTTTACTAGCCCACGAAAATGTTTAAAGTGAAAGACCATTTTCTTTTCTTTATCTTTCAATTGTTAAATGCTCTCTTCATTTTGTTCTTCATCTTCTTTATTTGTCTTCATCCCCGATACTCACGTCTTACCCCATCCATGTTGAAGCTTACTTTCACCTTTCATTTGCTACTATTGTTTTATTGTCTTCTTCATTTCTTGCTAAAGACCCAACCCTACCACCTTTGAATATCGATGATCGAATGATACTGAAGAAGCTAGGGTTAAGAGTGTCATTTGAAGATCTTGGAGTAAACAAGTAAGTCTAAAGCATTACTCTTCCTGATTTGTTACATGAAACATGTTTGATGATAGTTAAAGGTCAAATGATCATGAAATGGTAATATGTAAATGCTAAAATGTGAATGAGAAAACCTGGGTATGTTCATGTCTTGCCTTTACATAGGTGATGATTATTTATCTATAAGTTGATTTAGAGATGATTTTATAACCGAAAGATCATTAAAATGATAAGTTAGGGATAAAATGAAGGTGTTAATGAAGTTGAACATGTGTAGAAATTTGGTGATGAATGTGTTTTGTTTTTGGTGTTTATGATCACTCATAGATTTTGATTGGTTTGTGGATGATATTGAGTTGAAGTACAAGTAGGAATGAAGAGAAAATAATGAGGACATAAGCTAGAAATGATAGACTCAGAAAAAGAGATGAACTAGGATGAAAATGATGATGAACTGTGCTGGAATATGTTAAATAGAGTGTTTTCACTGAACAAGCATCTGTATTTTGTCCACACCTTAATTTGTAGTTATCCAAATGGGATTATTTTTAATTAAGAGTAAAATAGAGACATACAGCTACAATTTTCATGAAGGAATTGAGTTTGAATTCTGTCCCTAAGGGTTTTGAAAGTTGACTTGAAGTTGAGTACTGAGTGCTTTTGCAGTTTGAGAACAGTCTTTAGTATTTTAGGTATAACTCTAGGAATAATGAAACGAATTGTAAGAACTTTAGTTCATTAAAAACTTACGACATAGAGGAACATTTGTTTAGAAGAACATATTGCCTAAAAACCTCAATTTCTATGTCAAAATATCCATACAAAATTGACCCGAAACTTAGAATGAGAAAATCTGGAAAAAAAGTACAGGAAAAGGGTGTGGACAGAAGCAACAACTTCTGTCACATTCGTGGGGAGGTACACCACGATTGTGGGTAGTGTTTTTTCATGGTAATGTTTTGATTTGTGCAAAGGTTGAACCAATTATGGATAAGGTACTTAACTATGATGTATTTGGACTTAATTAGGCTTGAATGAAGCTTGAATTGAACCTAGAATGATGCTTGGATCAAGTGACTAAATGTGTGCTATGTGTGAGGTGACAACTAAGGTTATAACTTAGTGAATGAATTATTGATATCAAAGTACCAAAGGCATAAGTATAATGGGAATGAAGATGTTCATATGATTGTA
>JANQBM010000004.1:23001321-23016969 GCA_025594535.1 Erythroxylum domingense
CGGGCGGCGGGTCGAGCCATTCCGGCCCGCGCGGGCCACCGACCGGCCCGCAATTTTTGAGGCCCAGCCGGGCCGAGCCTAAGGCGGCCCGAGCTCAGCCCGACACATTGACATCCCTACCATCATTGCTCATTTTAAAGTTACTGACCACTATTTTTTCACCAATAGGAACATCATTGATGATGATCACTTCCTTCATAGGAACTGATGAATCTAAAAGATTTTTTTCCTAAATATCTAAATGATGCATTATTTTCACATTATATAGCAATTAACTGGAGGTGGGACTCACACCTCTAGTTAAACGCATAAAATGTTGGAAAAACACAGTATTAAAATTGCATGTGAGTCACCTGGATGGGTCGTATAATTAAAAACATTTTAAAAAAATTCACCTTACTAAAATTTTGTATCACATAAGTAGATAACTGACGATATCCTAATGTTGTCTGTACTTAAGGTTCAATCTAAACGGTTTTCAAACATAAAAGTTTATTTTAAACGTTTTATAAATGTTCGAATTTAAATTAAACACAATAAAACATTAAGGCTATTTTATACATCCGTGTAAACTTTTGGACTAATTAACCCTTTTGGCCTTTTTTTGTTTTTGAAAAGAAGGTTTTTGGACCTTTGGCAGAGCGTCGCTCTTGAAAAGAAACGCGGTACTTGCTTTCAGCGTTGTCCTTAAAGCTAGAAAGCGTCGCTCTCTGAAGGCCTTGGCTAAGTCCTTACCCCGATCTTCATTTCGCTTTCGTCAATTTTCTGGCCGTTTTTCTCCTCCCTTTCGCAGGTCGTCAATTATATAACTGCTTGCATTTGTAATTTTTCTTTAGTTTGTTGGTATTATGTTTCTGATGTGATCGCCTTCGTGATTTGTTCTTAAATATGTGTAGTAGCATTGTATCTGAAAAGGGAAAAAAAAGAGGAGAAAATGGGTTTGATCGGAGACACCGTAGACTCAATCAAGTCCATTCAGGTGCGGCAGCTGCTCACTCAGGCCGTAAGTCTGGGTACGTCCTCCTCCACTCTTCGTGTGCTTTACTCACATACTATTGTCTATCAGCTATAGGAGAATTATTTATATGGGAATTACTTGGGCTTTTGGATTTGAAAAGGAAAGCCTAAGGAAGGTTAAGTTTTGGCCCTTGTTCGGGAATTGAGCTTTTATTATCTGATTGTTTGTTATTTGCTGTATGTTGAATTGCTTTTTTGGGCTTCAAGGGGGTATAACTGCTTAACATAGCAGTCACAAAAAGCCGATTAAGTTACAATTTTTGACTCCTTGTGTTTGCAGTTTGGATTGATCAAAAGCTTGCCTCAAAGTTTATGAGTCTATGACTACCAGCTCATATTATAGATGCCAATGAATGTAGATTGATCAGTTTTAAGTGGCTGAAAGTATCAATTCATGGAATTGTTTTCCATTTGATGCATCTTAGGAGTTACCACGCCTCATTGTTCAGTATTGTTTGAAGGAGTATTAGCAAGCAATGGCTAGATAAACTAGTAACTACACATGACTTGTGTTTCCATCTCGGGCAAACAAAGTGCTAACACTAGATTTCATCCCAAAAAAAAAAAAAAGTGTTAACACTAGATTTTTGAGTTATTGTTGGTATACCTCCAGTTTAAGTTACCTCCTGTTGACATTTTACTTGTTTAAATTTTAACTCATTCTAATGGGATAATATTACATGCATTTTGCTGAAGATAATAAATCCATAATTCTAAAGACATACAAATCTCAGTGTATTTGATTGTATCATATCTGTCATAGTATCTTGTTCCCTGATTCATCTGCTCTGGATTTCAGGAATGATTGTAACTTCTGCACTAATAATATGGAAGGCATTGATGTGCATAACTGGCAGTGAGTCTCCTGTGGTGGTTGTTCTTTCTGGTAGTATGGAACCGGGATTTAAGAGGGTATGACAACTTTTTGGATCTATGCTTAATTTGGTTCTACATAATGAATTTATTTTATATCCTTTGGCTCTTACCTGGTCACATTGTATACTTTACCCAATATTTCTATTATTAATGTGATAACATTGTAATGCTGCTGCATTAGGAAATATTAAAAACGTTCATCTTTTGTATGAGCGCAGAGAGTTTGGATAAATTCTTGTGCACCTTAGTATGGTAGGAATAGTTTATCTTGGTGGATTTTGTATAGTGCATTTTTAAGGAATCCTTATATTTTCTTGTGGTCCTCACTTATGTGAGAATCCATAGTTTCCATGCTTACTTTTCAATATATCGCACATCAAGGAACTGGTAAGGCAACAAAATTGTAAGTGGACTATGTTTTTTTTGTTAATCCTGTTGAACAGATTATGGATTTTGACTTTTCCATTTGCAGGGTGATATTCTGTTTTTGCACATGAATAAAGATCCTATTCGCGCAGGAGAGATTGTTGTTTTCAATGTTGATGTAAGGACACATTTTGTGTTTAGTTTTGTGCTTCTATTTTATTAAATTAATTTTCCGTATTTTCACTTGATTTCTACTTGGTGGTTTTTGGTATGTCCCTTCAAGAGTTCCATACATCTTTGTTCATTAATGTCTTTCATATGATGTGTAATTTTGTTATTACCTATCTATGTTCTCTAGATTTTGTGGAAAAATTTCATCTATGGAAATTGAAGCTTCTATGCTCATGCCATTATAGTAGTAGAACTAGCAGTAGTCAATTGGGTGTGGAGTTTCTAGATCCGTAGTATTCTCGGTTGCCTCTGGTATATACTTATGCTTATTAGCTTGAGTGGCTGAGTAAGGTCTTTGTTTTATTGTATCCTTTAATATGAATTCTTTGAAGTTCTTTTATTATCTCTTATCTCTTTTTCTGAGACCATTGGTTGTAAGAATATGAAGTTTGAAGCATAGATGCACTGGTGGGTGATAATACGCTCTAGTTTCTGGTGGTGATTTGTTTGTGAAGTTCTTAAATTGGTTTTACTGGGAACATGTTTTGGCCCTATAGTTTTAACAACTGTTATTTTTCTTGTACTAATCTCTTTTCACTGAGCATCAAAGAAACTTGATGACTGTGAAACCATATTATATTGAAAAAGAAGAATATCTCATTTCTTTCATTTGGGATGGAAGGTGTTACACTTTGTTCTAATTGATGTTGAGACCCTGGGGCAATAACATTTGATTTCCCTTCACATGGGTGATAGGGTATAGGAATTTATTCTTCTCATGGATCATGTCCTTATCAATATCTTCTCACATCTAATAATTTGCTATAAAAGCTTTACTGTTTGAAGTAGATAAAGAAAGAGTGAAAAATTATTATGATGTCCTATTATTTTTTGTTTAAGTGCTACTTCATTCTTCCTCTTACAGGAAATGGTTAAGGTCCAAAACAGGACTAGCAATTTGTTACATCACAGAATGTAAAAACATAATGTTTTGGGGAAGAAATTGTATTGAATTGATTGAAAGCCAGCCAATAAAGAGTAACAAATCCCAATGTCTATTTTACGAAATGAAATCACAAAGAAAACCACTAGCCAAGAAGACTAGGGCCTATCCTATCACACAAAAACAATGACAAAATAACCTCATCATTAGCAATCCTGTCCTGTCCTTTTATTCCTGTAGACATAACAAACTTTCAGCCTTAAATGCTGCCACCTGTCCCTTCGTAGTTCACGTGGGAAATGGCGCTTTCATTCTTCTTGGGCTTCCTCATATACACTTGCTTAATTGGGGGCTTATCAATACTCCCAGCTAGAAGTTTCACCTTGTCCTCAAGGTGGAAATAAGGGAAATGAGCGTTGATATCTTCAAACTTCTCCCAAGAGCTTTCATATGTTGGTAACTCGTTCCATTCGATAAGAACTTCCCTTGAATCATCAGTTGTAATGCGTGTATTTAAGGCAGAATTTGGAGAAACTTGTAGCTCCATCTCGTCATTAAGATAATCCGGTAAGGGTTGATGCGTGAATTGATCCCCAATAGCTTCCTTTAGTTGCGAAACATGAAAAATCGAATGGATCCTTGCATTAGTAGGCAACTGAAACTTATATGCATCAGCTCCAATTCTCTTACTTGCCTCTCACCCCATTCTTCTTCTTTTTCATCTTGTTTGCTCACATGTTCTCCACTTTTTTCAGCTCTCCTGTTGCACTCTCCCTCTGACAGTTCGGTAACACCCTTGGTGATAATCACCTCTGGTGTTTTTAGACTTTGTTCCCTCAAAGCCTCACATTCTTCTCTTTTTTGAATCATCTCACGCATTTTTTCGGCAACAGACATTGGGGACCCACGCATAGATGCAAAAATCATCAGCTGAGTGTATTATTAATGGCTCCGGAGGAGAAATATGATGACGAGGAAGAAAGAGCTGAAGAAGTGATAGAAAATACTGAGATTGTGTTGTCATCAGAATCCGGAAAAGAAGAGATAACAAAAACATAACTATCCAACTTCTCAATGGCTGGACTCACTTCCCAAAAAATGATGAAGCTGGTTGGTGAACTCCAAGGAAGAGAGGTAACGATACTGATAGATTCCGGTGCTTCTCATAACTTTATATCTAATAATATTGTTTTGGAATTGAGGTTATCTGTTGATAAGACTAAGAAGTTTGTTGTTCAAGTGGGAGATGGTTATAGGGTCCAGAGAGTAGGAGTTTGCAGAGGGTTAACAGTTAAGGTGCAGGGGATTGAGATTTGCGAAGAATTTTACCCGTTTGAGTTGAAGGGTGTAGACATTATTTTGGGAGTTGATTGTTTAGAGAAGTTAGGTGATATAAACATCAATTTTAAGACCTTAATTCTGCAGTATCACCAAGAGGGGAAACTCATAACACTTACAGGTAGCCCAGCTCTATCTAAATCCATAATTTCGTTTAAGTAGTTAGTCAAGGAATTCTTGGTAGAAAAAGAGGGATATTGGGTGGAGTTTATTGACGCCACTGTCGATGGGAATAAGCAAGAATTAGCTCTGCAGATTTTGACTTTACTTGAGTCCTACGGGAAGTTGTTTGAGTCACCAAACAAATTGCCTCCTTCGAGATTTAAGGATCATGCGATCAAATTAAAAGATGGGATTCAACAACCAATCATAAGGCCATACAGATATCCTCATTAGCAAAAGACAAAAATCGAGAAGATTGTGAGTGAGTTATTAGAAGCGGGGATTATAAAATGCAGCAGCAGTCCCTTTTCCAGTCCTGTTCTTTTGGTTAAAAAGAAAGATGGAGGTTGGAGGATGTGTGTGGATTATAAGGAACTCAATAAGGCAACAATTCCTGATAAGTTTTCGATATCAACAATTGATGAATTATTAGATGAGTTGGTTGGTGCGGAGGTGTTAACTAAGCTAGATTTGAAATCAAGATACAATCAAATACGAGTAAGAGCTGAAGACACCGAAAAGACAACTTTTTGGACACATGAGTGACATTATGAATTTTTGGTGATGCCATTTGAATTGTCAAATGCAAATGCACCTTCAGCGTTTCAATCCTTGATGAACAACATATTTCAACCACATCTTAATAGGTTTATCTTGGTATTCTTTGATGACATATTAGTGTACAGTCTTGACATTCAAACTCATGCACAACAACTACAAGAAACATTCAAAATTTTGCTGGAAAACACCTTGTGTGTTAATAAGAAGAAATGTGTTTTTGCTCAACCTCAATTGGAGTATTTGGGGCATATTATATCAAGTGAGGGCGTCGAAGTAGATCCAAAAAAGGTTGAAGCAATGTCGAAATATCCTGTACCAAAGGATGTTAAAAAGCCTTGGACAATTCTTGGGTCTCACGGGGTATTATCGGAGATTTGTTTGGTTTTATTGCTAGACCACTAACTCAACTCCTCAAGAATGATAATTTCAAGTGGAATCCTGAAGCCATGAGGGCTTTTGAAGAGTTAAAGAGAGCGATGACCATGGTACCAGTTTTGATTGTGCATGACTTCTCAAAACAATTCTTGGTCGAAACTGATGCATCCGGAATTGGGATTGGTGCTGTACTTATGCAGGAAGAGAGACCAATAGCTTACATCAGTTAAGCTTTTTCTCCAACAACACGACATAAATATTTGTACGAGTGAGCTGATGGCAATTGTGTTTGCTGTAACCAAATGGAGACATTACCTCCTGGGAAAGCTATTCATAATTATAACTGATCAGAGAAGTTTGAAGTTCTTACTAGAGCATAAAACCATGGGTGAGGAGCAACAAAAATGGGTTCCTAAGTTGCTGGGATTTCAATTCGAGATACAATACAAACCTGGACCTAGTAACAATGTAGTCTATCACGAGTAGATGAGGGAAAGATGTTGGCTGCATTTTCAGTTAGCCAAGTCATGGGATTAGAAGATTTGGAAGAGGAGTTGCGAAAAGATGTTAAGCTCAGAAAAATCCTACAAGAAGTAGCATTACAACCATCTTCTCATCCACATTATACGATCAAAAGGGGGCAACTTTTCTACAAGGGCAGGCTAGTCATTCCGAAAGGATCCTCCTTGATTCCTACATTACTTCAGGAATTCCATACTTCACCTTTGGGGGGTCATTCAGGTTTCTTACATACAAAAGAATCACGTCAATATTCTATTGGGAAGGGCTAAAACAGGGCGTCAAGGATTTTGTGGCGCAATGTCAGGTCTGCCAATGATACAAACACTCGACTCTGTCTCCAGCAGGGCTACTGCAACCTCTGCCAATTCCAAAATAGAGTTGGGACGATATTTCAATAGATTTCATTGGTGGTTTGCCTAAATCGAAAGGGGTTGATTATGTTCTGGTGGTAGTTGATCGTTTAACCAAGTATGTGCACTTTATCCCTCTCAAACATCCTTACAATGCTGAAGAAATAGCTTCGATATTTGCTAGGGAAATTGTTTGTTTGCATGGATATCCTGTTTTAATTGTGTCGGATAGAGATTAAATTTTTGTGAGCAATTTTTGGAAGGAATTATTCAAATTGGCAAGTACAAAACTTTGAATGAGTTCAGCTTATCACACCTCCAAACGGATGGCCAAACTAAGATTGTAAATCGATTCCTTGAGACATATTTGCGTTGCTTTTGTGGTGATAAACAGAAATTGTGGGCTGAATGGCTTCATTGGGCAGAATATTGGTTTAATACAACCTATCATTAGTCAACAAAGATGACTCCATTCGAAGTCTTGTATGTGAGACTTCCACCAACTCTTGTAAGGTTTTCAGATGAACCTTCTGCTGTTGAAGATGTAAATTAGCTGATTCAGAAAAGAAATGCCATTCTTGATATGTTGAAAGCTAATCTAGTGGCTGCTCAAAACATAATGAAGCAGTGGGCTGATGCAAAGAGGCAAGAAGTTCAATTTGACATTGGAGATATGGTTTATTTAAGACTTCAACCGTACAAGCAGCATAGCTTGGCAAGAAGAGTCAATCAGAAGCTTTCTTCCAGATTTTACAGGCCATTTCGAGTTATGGAGAGAATTGGATATGTTGCATATAAGCTTCAGTTACCTGCTAATGCAAGGATCCATTCGATTTTTCATGTTTTGCAACTAAAGGAAGCTATTGGGGATCAATTCACGCATCAACCCTTACCGGATTATCTTAATGATGAGATGGAGCTACAGGTTTCTCCAAAGTCTGCCTTGGATACACGCATTGCAGCTAATGATTCAGGAGAAGTTCTTATCGAATGGAACGAGTTACCAACGTATGAAAGCTCTTGGGAGAAGTTCGAAGATATCAACGCCCATTTCCCTGATTTCCACCTTGAAGACAAGGTGGAACTTTTGGCCGGGAGTGTTGATAAGCCCCCAATTAAGCAAGTGTATATGAGGAAGCCCAAGAAGAATGAAAGCAATATTTGCATCATCCTCTCCTTTAGAACACTCATATCATCCACTAAACTACCCGCAACATTTTCTAACGTTTCGATCTTCTTTTCCATTCTTGTTTTAACCATACAATGCTAGAATTCATGGCTCTGATACCTTTGTTGCATCACAGAGTGTAAAAACAGAATGTTTTGGGGAAGAAATTGTATTGAATTGATTGAAATCCAGCCAATAAAGAGTAACAACTCCCATGTCTATTTTACGAAATGAAATCACAAAGAAAACCACTAGCCAAGGAGACTAGGGCCTATCCTATCACACAAAAACAATGACAAAGTAACCTCCTCATTAGCAGCCCTGTCCTGTCCTTTTATTCCTGCAGAAATAACAAACTTTCATCCTTAAATGTTGCCACCTGTCCCTCTGTAATTCACGTGGGAAATGTTGCTTTCATTCTTCTTGGGCTTCCTCATCTACACTTGCTTAATTGGGGGCTTATCACAATTTTGGTCATTAAAGTTTTGACTCCCATAAAATTCATACCCCATGGATATGTGGGAACAATTAAATAACAACATTGAGGATATCAATAAATTATTCATAGTAAACTGTTGCTGATTTTAAATTAATAGTTTATAATGGTCGCATGACTTGTATTCTATTTCCATATTAACCGATAAGTGTGGATCTTCCAGCATTAAGTATGTTATCATTCACTTTAGTTCCTCCATGGATGTTTGCTTATTTCTTGCTATCTACTTGCTTTACTCTTGCAATGCTTTTTGTGCTAAAAGTTACTTCTTGGTTGATCAGGGTCGTGAAATTCCAATAGTCCATCGTGTGATTAAGGTAATGATTTTGCTGGTTTACCTCAGTTAACACACTGCTTCATTTTAAACAGAAATTTGTTTGCGTGCTTTTGTTGTTGTCCATATATATAAAATATATACATACAAACATACATACATATGTATAAATAGACAAAGAGAGAATGCCAGATCATTACTCATATCTACTAGGTTTTCCTTAGTTATATGCATTAACAGTTGATTGAAGTTTACTATATGAATTATCCTACTCAAGTTTTGAATTTTGGCAGGCTAATTGAAGTAGCCTTCTTGTCATTGCTTTGGGTTGGGTCTTAATGCATGTTTAGTGGGAGTCTTATATATAGTTGCCCTGCAGGTCCATGAAAGACAAGATACTGGGGAAGTCGAAGTCCTAACCAAAGGTACCATTTCCTTGATTTAAAGATTGCTTCTTTCAGTTTTAGAAGCTTATGTCCTACAATATCTCTGTAAATTTTAACATTATGTACTTTGAGCGTTTACTAGATATTGTTAAACATGCTAGTTGACCAGCTTTGCTAATGCTTTATACGTTAATATTCTTCTTCCCAGGAGATAATAATTATGGGGATGACAGGCTGCTTTATGCTCAAGGACAGCTTTGGCTTAATCGGAACCATATCATGGGCCGTGCTGTTGGGTAAAGATGTTACTTCTCTACTGACCATTGGTTGTTGTTTGTTGCCAGAATGTAGATATGGTAATTTCAATCAATCTTCTGTCTTTTTTTTCAGGTTCTTACCATATGTTGGTTGGGTGACCATTGTTATGACAGAAAAGCCTATCATCAAGGTCTGTTTTATGAAATTATTTGCAAACATTTAGGTTTCCTCATTTAATTTCATTCTCATTCTTTCTTATTGAACATGCTGTAACCTTCTATGTATTTTGTAGTATATTCTTATCGGTGCACTGGGATTACTTGTCATAACTTCGAAGGACTGAAGCTTGAAGCAATCCCAAGGTTTGGTGCGTTCGAACTTAATTGTTGAAGCAGTGCATCATACTTTCCTTGAATCTCATAATTTGATGTCCTTTTTGTAAGCCGGACAAAAATTAATAGTAGACGGATTTTACTTGATTAATTAAGCTCAAGAGACAATTATACATGTGTGGCATCAGAAATTTGGTTATATTCACTTTCAGGATCTTTTTGGTCCATCTCCACACAAAGTTTCTATTTATTCATATTGACTGTTGGATTACGTGAAGACAGGCATTAGCAATGAAAGAAAGCAAAAGGTAAAAATCCCCCTTTGGATGGATTAAATTCAAGCTCACATTAGTAAAGGAGTTTGAAGCGGAAGTTTTCTTATTTTGGGTACCTAGCTTCAAACACTGGTTACCAAAGTTTGTTGTATCCAACCTTCACTTTGATTCACCTTGTCTGCTTATGTTGTCAACTGTACTAGGGATCATTTGTTTTTGTAGTGAACCTTCATCACACGAGATCTTTTTGTCAGAATTTATTTGATTGCTTTTCTTTGGGTTAATTATAAAAGTTCTTAAATTTACTAAAATTTATAATTTTAGTCTCAATTTTTCAAAATGACGATAAAGTATTTAAAATTTTAATTCTTTGTAAAAATAATCCAACAAAAGTCTTTCTATTAATGCTGTTGATGTGATATGTTTATCACATTGACGACGCAAACTTTAATTTTTATGTTAATAAATTACAATTTTTAAATAAAATAGTTTACAAAATACCTATTTTCCCCCCCAACTTTTTTCCTTTTCTTGACACTTTTTGTCAACATAGTTTTACAAAATTTGAAGTCACTCGCTCTTCCTTTCTCAGCACCATCTCAGATTGCTTCGTGAAACTTGCAAACATCATAGAATGTCGAGATATTTTGTTCTATATGATGTTTGACCTATTATTTGCCGCCGACCTGCAACTAGTATTTTAATCATGTGGTAAACGACATGCTTGTGTTATGCATCTCCTAATAAGTGCAGACAAAGACTAGGAGGAGGAAATTTTGTTAGTGTTATCCACTACGTTGGCTCTTGCTTTGAGTCTTGAAGTATGTTATGGAGAGAAATGAAGGAACCTTTCTTTAAGCAATGGAGCTTTAAGAAGGCAAATGAACTGCTCGTGATGGGTAAACAGAAGGTTTATGAGTGGACCACGGCCATTGGGAAACCAAAGCTTTGTCAGCGGTGGGCGTGAAATTGGGGTATTATCTCCTACTTGGAAGATCTAGGATCATTGTGAAAGAAATGCCAAAAAAGGTACCATCAGAAATGCAGTCGATTAATTCTATCACTTGAACCGATAGCAACGACCTGCTATGACCATCATGGTCGATTGCTCTGTCGTGACTGAAAAATAATTAAACAACCGATGGTGCATATGTTGGCGATAGGAATGCATAGATTGTCAAATCTACTGATGCTAAAATAAATCCACCTCAAGGACTGTTCATGCAATCCATAAATACTACATATGTTGTTGGGTCTTCACTTTTGGAAGTTACAAGCCGACCAGAGAGTGGATAAAAATGGAAGAGAGAGAGATAGTGAATGCCTCAACTTTTCCAAGAGCGCCAGGAGGTTGAAGCTTTCCGATGGCTTAGCAAACAGAAGACCTTTTGGATGTAGTGTACAGTGACCATATGCATAGCAAGATCCCTTGATATTCAATGCAAGGGCTTCTTTGCTTCTTCTGTGGTGGTGCAGGTTTCATGAAGCATTTTGAGATGTGTCGAACCGTTTCAGCACTCATTATGCTGTTAGTTTTATATGATAATGTAGTGCTGGGAAAGGGGGAAGAAAAATTGATTTCAAGTTTTATAAAATTATGGCTGCAAGAAGTGTCGAGGATAGAAAAAGAGAAAATAACTTATTTTCATAATTTAATTTTATTTTAAAATTATGATTTGTTGACGTAAAAATTAAAATTCATATGTCAATCACGTAGCAAAGATGTTGGTTGGATGATTTATTATCACACCAAAAACATTAATAAGAAGACTATCGTCAAGCTATTTTTGTAAAAAATTAAAAATTTAAATATTTTATTGTCACTTCTTAAAATTTGGACTATAATTATAAAATTTAGTAAAATTTAAGATATTTTTCATAATTAAGTCTTATTTTAATTCTAATATGAAGTAATTAGCTTCTATTTCTTCTTGGAAATTTCTTTTTTAGAATCTATTAATTCTTTAGAATTAAATGCAACAACCAACATGAGAAGGGGATATCAAGAAAATATGGTATGGAGTTTAACGTGATCGTCTTCCTTCTCTACCCCATCTTTTGCTAAAATCTTCTTCCCTTATTTTAATGATCAATTTCAATTTTAAATTTTTTTGGATTATGTACATTAACTGTTGGGACAATTGAATTTAAGATCCATTAGGGACGTATTATTAGTTATTTATTATAGTACTTGATTTTTATTTCTTGATTTTGTTTATGTTTTTTTAGAAAGAAATAATACCCTCATTTTATATTATTAGTTAAATATTTCAATGCAAACTTTCATAATTACTTTGGATTCTCTAATACATTTTTTCTTTCTTATTTTGTTTTAATACCCTGCTTCTCTTAACTATTTTAGCTATTGTAAATAAGAACTAATAAGTAAAGATGTTACATTGGGGGAAAAAAGAACAAAAATTGCATATGCAAAAGTTTCCAAACATGAATCACCTCATTTTTATTTAAAACTAGCAAAACTTTATTTAGTTGTTTTATTATCATTTCTATATTATATATAGTATATATAGAATCTTTGTTGAGCATCTAAAGCTACTTATTGGAAAATCTCAATATGGTCACTTTGTAGGTAGATATATTTTATCAAGTAAAAGTTAGTGACTTTTGTTTTGCATTCCAATAATATAACATACGACTCCCATAGGCATAAGCTTGAACTTACTAGAGGATATTCGAGAACATATTCTATAAAAATGGTACATTAGGACAATCAAACTAAATCATTAAAGGCATCAAACATATCATAAGCATTCTAAATGTTCATTTCTTCCCATTTCATTTACAAACATAAAAGACACATGTGGCATTACAATTTAGAACCCACATATACATTACACAACAATTTTTTGAGTTCAATCTTAGTACCAAGTATATAACATAAAATGGAATGTTAATACACAAAACTCTAACTAGACTCCTTAGATTTAACTGATCAGACCTTTGAGCCATTCTCATCCCTAAAATGCAACTACTAGACTTCTAGTATATCACCTTAGTAGCTAGAACTCCCTTGCACCTGAAAAACATCATTGCAATTTTGACGAGTTTGTAAACTCAGTGAGTGAACTATCATCGATGTATTCACTTAAGCCAGATGACAAAAAAGCAAGTACATCAAAGTTTATCATACTTCCCTAAACATATCACGTAAGCTAGCATTGCATATCACAACACATCCTCCATCAATTGTAATTCACTATTTCAAAACAATTCAATAATTCATTTCAATCCAATCGTTTGATACATGTAGGGATGTATATGTAAATGCACATATGTTTTTGTTCTTTTTTTTGTGTGACCAAGTGCCTATCAACTTAATTTACTGTCCTGTATTCGTTGTGGATACCAATATCATTTCTGGCCCGTATCTATTGTGGATACCGAGTCTATGTTATCTGAGCCTGAGGCTCTTTTTCATAATCCTGAGCTCAAAATTCTTTTCTACACATCGGTCACTCTGGTCACAACTCCTTTATCTGATCGTACATTTTAATGTGATAAGATGCATCATTTTATATGCTATGTTTTCATTTCCTTTCATTTATGGGTTCTCATGGCATATATATCAAACTCCTCGGATCTAAGTCCAGCATTTGTCAATCAGTTGTACACATGTTCCATATTAAACATACAATTCATACAGAAACACATATAATTGAGTTTACCCATCTAAGTTAATTCACAGTACGCTCCAGAAAAGCTATTGCCTTGATGTTCTGACAATGTCTGGATATTGACGATCACCTTGCATGTCTATCGTCATGCAGTATACACATAGTTCACAAATCACTAATTTGTTTAATTATATGAATATACAATCATGCATATGTATATGTGTCATGTTTCAATGCATGCTCAATTGACTTTCCGGGTATGTATTCTTATATAAATATCTTGACCACTCAGACATTATAGCTTGTATACAACTAGTTTGCAATCAGGTTTATACCTTAAGTAAGCTTGATTTACTCCAAATTGATCAATCATACATTCACCAAAATTTTCTAGCAATATATATTCATACAATTACCCAATTCTCATTTATAATTACCTCATGTTCTTCAATGCTTATTCATTCATACCTAATACACATTACTCATATCTTTAAGATCATGTTCGCTTTCATAAGAATAACTTTATTCCTTTATCACATCATAATTTCTAGACTTGGATATTGACATCAAAATAGTATATTCTTTAAGTTATGACATCAATTAACAGCTTAAACTTATCAAGCTCTTAACCAGTTAATCAAGCAACAATCTAGGTTCATTCCAAGCCTTAATCAAATCCAAATACACTAATTTAGAGTGACTTTTCCTCAGCTGGTTCAACACGTACACAAGGTTGAAATTAACATTCCAGAACTAGGCCCACGATCATGGGGGACTATGCCACGATCGTGACAAAAGCTCGTGCAATAGGCTATGATTATGGGGACTATGTCACGATCGTGATAGAAAGCAAGTAACACATGTCATAATAGATCAGTACTTCGCTTACTTGTTCAGCGCAAATGACACTTTAATGTATCAAGCCTGCTTTGTCTTATATGCATGCAAGATCATCTTAGGAATAATGAGGGAGTAGGATGAGGTTCAACAGAGACAAGAAGAAGACAGTAAAATATAACTATCTTTCTGAAGAAATTGACAAATGTTTTAAGGTGATTATGGACACAATTTAGAGCAGAAACTTAAGATGTGAGGGAGGAGTGAGTTTTGGCAGTGAGAGGGAGAAGAAGGAGAGAGTTAAAGCTGGATACAATGAAGATGATTATGGAAGTGTCTATGTCATATGATGTAGGTGTAAAATGAGTTTAAGGACATTTGTCATTTGTCTAAACCAGCTATATTTCTACTCTTTAGGTTGCCAAATGTCACTTAGTTCTTCTACCATTTTTCACTCAAGTCTACTATCATATGTCTATCATTTTATAGTCTTAGTCATCCTAAATTTCCACATGTCAACTTGTCTTGCCACATGAAATTTTTCCTAGTCAAAATGTATATTTTAATCTATCAATCTTCCAATTGCGACAAATAAACTCCAAATTCCTAATTGTAATCCATCAATTCCTTTATTTGTAAATCAAAATACAAGACATTAGAAATGCAAAATCATATCATAATCATTTTGAAACTTTCATAACCCGGAACATGTTAATTGACTGCAATTTTTTCTAAATCAAAATTCGTTTGTGTATGCTCATATTATGCATGTGAATGAAATCATAAAATCATATCCTAAATGTACCAAATTCATTCTACTATGATGTAATTCATGTGACTTAGTAATCTAACACTTTTAACTCTTAGTAGTTTTAGAAATTGACTATTACAATTCTCCCCTCTTTAAGAAATTTCATCCTCGAAATTCTTACCTGATTGATCAAATAGATGGGGGTACTGTTTTCTCATGTTCTCAGTCTCCCATATAGCTTCCTCTCTCGAATAATTCTTCCAAAGGACTTTAACTAAATGAATTACTCGGTTTCTTAATTGTTTAGTTTGATATCCAACTATTTTAACCGGTTCTTCTACATAACTCAAATTAGTTGCAATCTCAACCTCCTATGCCAGTAATACATATGTTGGATTTGAACGATATCTCCTGAGCATACTAACATGAAATACATTATTAATCTGAGACGTTTCTGATGGTAATGCTAATTTGTAAGTGTAACACCCCACTCCCGCCGAACCCGAACCCGATATCGACAGTGATACCCGAGTCCGTGCCCCGCGAGGGTGACGT
>JANQBM010000004.1:23092729-23105794 GCA_025594535.1 Erythroxylum domingense
TCCTTTAGATTGAATGTCAGCAAAAATTGTCTCTAAAATTGATTAGTTGATGCATATTTGAAGAATAGGTGATCTAATGTCTCCAATATGTCTCCACATAGTGCACATTCAGGATTCGGTACCTAAATTTCAACCTCTCTTATTATGAACCTCTATAATGGTGCTAACCATAATATGAAGGAGCGAGTTGGTGTAATTTTTAAGACCCATATGAATTTGTGAAATTGAAATTTGATCAAGGGTCCCAATAACAACCTTCTACACTATTATATTGAGAATGTTTTAGTTTTGTATATCTCCTAATAAATTAAATTCGGTTGAAGTTGATCAAGTTGGTTACTTAGAAGACTATTCATAATGATACAAGAATCCCTGGTTGAGTGAAAAGGCCAGCTCTAGTTCCCATTTTTTACTAGCGTATGAACATTAGTATTCTCAGGCACTAAACCTCTTAGGCTCTAGAAGTATGTTGTAAGTTATAGTGGCCCCATATGATGCTAGTTATCATACCAGAACTTGGTATCACTTCCATTTCTTATAATGTGCTCGACATGTAAGTTGTCTAGTGTCTAAAATTTACTAAAATGCTTAGGATTGTGTAGGTTTGCCCCTAATGGGCCATATACTTTCTTGTTGGATATTGAACATGTAAATCCATTTCACTTAAAGACCTTCTTTCTCGACACAGATTCTCTAAACTCTCTTAACCATTAGTGCTTTAGCTATCCTTGTGGCTGATGTGATTCTTAGACCTCCATATTTCTTAGGCAGGTGTATTGTGCTCCATTTGACCTTTGGGGCTTTTCCATGATTGTTACTATGTTCCTTCCATATAAAGTCTCTAATACATCTATCAATCTTCTTAAGAATGCTCTTAGGTAATGCAAGATGAGAAAACTAATAGATGTGCAGGTTGTTAAGGATTAAAATTGCTAATTGTAGTCTGCCTCCATTGGAGACAAATTTGTTACTCTATATATTCTCTTCTGGATGGAGGATATTAGAGGCCTGCATGCTATTTCCTTCAGCTTCTTTGTTGAAATTAAGACACCAAGATCGGTTAGGGGTACTTGTTGGATCTTCAATCTTATAAAGGAGTTCGAGTGTATAGAATTCACACGATTGTGTTTGAATAGAAAAGCAGAACTCTTATTTGGGTTAAAAGTCAGTCCAGAGATATCCCTAAATGATTGTAGAGATTGTAGCACAATTCCAATTAATAGTGGATCATTGGCATACAACATTATCATATGATCAACAAAAGAAAGTTGTGATATTTTGAGATTTTCACATCTATGATGATACTTGAATTATAAATTTCTTGCAATGTTCATAGTAGTGATTATGAGTAATACCTCCACAATGATTGCAAAGAGGTAAAGGGAAAGGAGATCTCCTTACCTTAGTCCCCTTAAAGCTTTAAAGAGTTGTGAAGACTCTCCATTCATTAGCACTATATAGGAGATAGTGGTGATGTAAACATAAATCCATTTGATGAATTTATCAACATAACCAAAAGCTTTAAAGGCAGAGATGACGGAAGTCTATCCTACTAAGTCAAAGGCTTTGGCGAAATCAATTTAGAGAGCATAAATTTTGATGTTCAACATGGAATTGTAGTCTCTGAAGATCTCCCTCCTTGACTTGGGTTGATCACCTCAACAAGGGATTGCTTCAACCTGTTTGCTAATATTTTCAAGATGACAACAAGCAATAGGTCTGTAATAATTAAGAACCATTGGATTAGGAATTTTTAGTATCAAGCAAAGATAGATTTTATTGAATTCAGTCAATAACCTATCATTTTTAAAGAATTATTGCACTGCCTATACAATTGTAGGTCCAGTTAGATCCCATTTCTTGATAGAACCTAGCATTGAATCCATCTGATCCTGAGGCTTTGTTTGGATGAAAGGAGAATAACACTGACTGGATTTCTTCATTGGTGACTTTTTTAAGTAGCATAGGGTGATGAGTTTGTGCTATAACTCCTAGCATGATTCTTAGTAGTTCATAAGGAAATCTAATAAAATCTAAGGTGCTACGATAAATCTCATTAATTCCCACAAAATGATTTCTATCCAACTCCTTAATTTCATTATGTTCTTGAACAAGGTTCTTGAACAAGGTTCATATAAGATTAAATTTTATTTCTACTTCTACTCCCTTAGATTACACTATAGAAATATTGGTGTTTCTATCCCCTTCGTGGAGCTATTATATTTTGAATTTTTGCTTTAGTTGAGAATTAGAAGCTTCTAAAGGTTTAAAGTACTTCTTCATTTTAAATTTTCTCTTTCATTCTTAGTTGTATCCTTTAGAGTAAGCTAGAATCCTTTATGTTTCTCCTGAGCAAAATTTTTATGATCAGGATTGTGTTTTAGAAAGAATATATAATCTTTTTTAATGGCTTTTAGCATTTGCATAGATTGAACGGCTTTGGATCCATAGTTTGTCTTCTCCGCAGCCCCAAAAATGATTGAATTTAGGGGATGCTTCCAGAGTCAATTGATAAAATGTGCTACACAATCAAAGACAAAAAAGTTACTACGGTCAAAATAAAACAGTATATTTTAAAGAATATGAAATATATAAATAGAAATAAAGGAAATGGTGTAACTTTTTGGATAAACAACCTAGCCGCCAATAAAAGTAAAAACGTGTAACCTTAAAACTCTGAGTTGTATCAAAGTCTTAGAAAAAGAAACAAACAAAACCCTTTTAACAGTTTAATAACTTTCGATATTCCAGAATCCCTATAACAAAACTCACACCTATACATATAAAAAAAAAACACCGCCGCTTCTCTGGTAGTCCCTTGCTATATATACTATCAAAGCCAACCAAAGTAGTCCACCAGACTCCAGAAGCGAAACAAAAGACACAAAGGCATGATTCGGTCATTGACTCACTCGTCCGGGTGGACTCGCGATGACGACAAGGCCTTCGAAAGTGCTCTTGTTATGTACCCTGAGAATTCTGCGGATCGGTGGCATTTGATTGCCCGACAGGTCGGTAGGTCCGTCGAAGATGTCATGGAACACTACAAACTGCTTGTTCATGACGTGAATGAAATTGATTCGGGTAGAGTTCAGCTGCCTGATTATTCTGACGACTTGTCTTCCGACTCGGATTTGGATTCCGGTAGTAATCAAGTTTCTTCTGGTGGGAAGACTAGAGATATTGAGAGGAAGAAAGGTACTGCCTGGACAGAAGAGGAGCATAAGTGAGTGTCTTGCCTTTTTTGGGTTTTTCAAATTCTTTTAGATTTATTCAGAAGTGTAGCCATATTAATTCCAAAGTTCATAACTTTAAGCATCGTATACGTTTGTAATACTATAAATTCATGAAACTGCAAATGGAGGTTGTTCTTTGCCTTCTTTGTTGGTGCATTTCAAGCACTGAGTGAAAAACTCTTAGATGCTGGGGATTTGTTGAAATTTGATCCTCCGTGAGTCTGTAGTGATGCCTTCGTCAGCCATATATATATTATATATAAGTTAGGGGGTTGATCGTGTAAAAGAACTAATATATATTGTGTAATACGCATAACGTTGGCTTATTATGTCGCTGTTTAAGTCTTGGCAATTTTTTGTTGAGTGAGTCTTATGTGTAATTTGTTATTTTATTGGTTGTCACAGGTTATTCTTGATAGGACTCCAAAAATATGGAAAGGGAGACTGGAGGAGCATATCAAGAAATGTGGTGATGACAAGAACACCAACTCAGGTAGCTAGCCATGCTCAGAAATATTTCCTTCGACAGAGTGCTGTGAAGAAAGAGAGAAAGAGGTCAAGTATTCATGACATCACTTCTGTGGATGCCACTCAGCCTGTTGAGGACAATTGGGCTCCTCCGCCTACCGCTCCAGTTCACCAACACTTGATCTTTCAGCCAATGAACCCTGGAAACCATATGCCCCTTCCAAGCCATATGCCTAATCAAGGACCTCCTTTGGCATATCAAACTTTGCCCTTCCCTTTTTAATAAGTGAATAATTTGTATAGTCTATGCAAATTAAAAGTTCCATTTTGTACAGTCTATTTGTGTTCAATTTAAGTGTAGGCTATTAGGCATAGTATGCATGCATTGGATTCAATTAATAGAACAGGTTGATTCATAATGTTGATTGAGGAGAGCATATCTATTTAATGTATGGAAATTAGGAAACAATTAGTATTACTCGCAGTAAGAATTTTTTGTGCTGTGTAGCTGCAGCCATGTGAATTGGTTAAGCGTGTTTGACATTCTTTGCTATTCTGAGATCTGAATAATCTGCCTAACATGTTGGTTAGTACTCCCTTCTCTATCTTTGTTTAATTTCTCTTGTTGCTCTTCAATCCTGCCCGTGATGATGAACTTAAGATGTTACATTTGGGTTGTCAGTTTCTGCAATTTTTGGAGGCCAAATTTGTGCCTTGATGCTAATCTTAGTGCAATACATATGCCCTAGCTTCTATGACGTTGCCTTCGCCAGGGATGCATCCAAATTATTAAAGTAGTGTTGAAATTGAAGAACAGTATCTTTCGTGATGGTGAAATGTGATTCGTCCACTGTCATTTATCTAGGGGAATTAGTGACTCCGACCAATCTTTATGCTTCCAGGTTGTCCTGATTAAGTACGCATTTGAAAGCAACTTGCGTTTTTTTGCCAACGTCTTTGGTAACTATGATCCACTCCCACTGCTAATCGGTAAAGGAAAATAACGAAAATGAGAATTATCAGTTATGTACTGTTTTAAAAAATACAGAAGGTTTTGTTGTAAGTTTATGTTTACGTCAACCAACATCAATTCAACCTAGGATGAAGTAGCTAAAATTTAACCAGATAGGCTTGGTATTTACCATAATTTACTTCCTTTTTATTTGATTGTCCGGTATGGATCATATTGACGTTTGAACCTGTGGTTAAGGGTGACATTCTGTCTATCAACGCTTGGAAAATGCTACCGTCTGCCACTGATGCTTTGAGTTCAATCTCTGCATCTTTTGCATGAAAATATCTGGTGTTCCACCATTAGAAACATTATTTTCTGCCACCATTGGAAAGCGTTTTGGGTAGCTTAGCTGTCTACATTTCATTGAATGATCTCTCCTTTTTTCTTGGTCAATCAGAGGAATCAAACAGAGTCATATTTGATGTACCCGTCAAAGCAGGTCGGTGGGAATGTAAAATAGCTCTTGTGGTCTAGTTTGATCAAAAATTTGCAAACTAAATTTAAGTTAATCGCGTTTCTAGTCAGGGCATGAGCTGAAGGCCTAGTCCAAAAGACCTAAGCGACCCGGACCCTACTTTCAAACAGACATTACTTTAATCCGTAAATTAAAAAACCTATATACTAAAATGATATATTAAAATATTGTTTAATAACAATCTAGATTGTATTAGGAGGGCTTTGAACCGAACCAGTCAGCAAACTCGATTCGACCTATTACCAATTCTATTAATAATTTAATATTGCTTTCAATTTCTTAAAATTTTGGGATTAATGAGACACTTAATTTCCTACATTGTAGGCACTATTATAAGGGACGACAAAGTGGTCCAAACCCAGTCTAACTTTTCGCCTAAATTAATAAATTCTGCTTGAGTTGACCAAATTTTGAGTCTGATTCAAACATTTGATTATAAAAAATTTTGAATTTTGAGGCTTTTATTTATATGTTGTGGGATTTATTTAAGGTATTATATTAATATTGTATATTTCCAAAATGTTCCAAATTTACTTATTATGTATGAATTTGCTTATTTTCAAATTTATGGACATACTTACTAATAAAATGAACAAAAAATTTAAAATGTGGTGTAAATAATTAGTTTTTAAAAAATTTATGACTTGTCACGGACCACTAAATCTCTAAATTTATGATTAATATAAAAATGTTAATGTAAGAATAAGAAAACTTTAGAATCAGAAGTTTAGAAAAGTTGTGTTATACCACATTATACATATCTATTTAATATGGAAATATTTTAAATGTTCTCCAAAAATGGGGATTTTGTACGTCATTATCTCATAAAATCATTTGTTGGATAATAAACTATAAAGATTTGAAATGTGAAGGGTATAGATTCACCTTGAGATCTTTGCTAAAAGTTGTGAATTAATATTAAGGTCTTATTTGATAATCAAAAATAAAGACGTGAGAATGAGAATGCAACTTTTATTACCTAACTTGTTGTTTGATTATTGATAATAGATAAAATAAGAAATGACAAGACTCGAATGAATCCTAAACAATCCAACACTTTTTTCTTAAGAGGGTGTGACTATAAGCTGGAATAAAAAATCGGAAATAAAAGATAAAAGATATTAGTAGAATATTATCAAGTTATTATATTACGATCTTTTTATATTATTTTTTAATAATTATTTATTTTGTTTCATTAATACTTTTATTCTTATCATAAAAATAATTCATAATCATTTAAAAAATAATAATTTTATAAATCATTGAAAATTTTTATTAATTTTTTATAAAAATAATTTATTTTAATTAATTATGTATAAAATTAATTATATAACAATTAAATATGAGTAAAAAATTTCTCGTTATGTTTTTTAATATTTGGTAACAAATATTAACATAACTTTTAACTTTGTTTAATACTATACCAATCATGCACAATTGGCAATTTCATTTTTATTCCGATTCTCAGTTCTCATTTCAATTCTTATTTTTTATTCCGATTCTTTCATTATTGGTTACCAAATAAAACCTAAAAGATGAAATTTTTTACCTCATCCAATTCATTTCAATCCAAAATCAAAAGACTAGATTTAAATTGATTAGATTTTTTTATGAACATGAGTTAAAAGACCTATCTAAAACATAATCTAAAAGACTTGATCAGTGGAAACCTTACTTCTAAAATGACATTGTTATAAATTTAAGAACCTTCATACCAAAATTCTATCTTTTTTGATAATGACCCAAGCCACAATCCAATGGCTTTGAACCAAATTGAGTTAAAGGCAAAGTCGATCTAGTCTATTACCACTCTTATTAATATTACTTCCAAGTTCTTAATTTTTTGGATTAATGAGACTTAATTTCTTATGTTATAGGACTATTTCAAGGTATTATCATAGTCTTCCCTCCTTTAGTATATATTGCCAAATTTTCCCAATTTTACTTATATAACCATTTACTTCTTTCCAAACTTATGGACATATTCATTAATGCAGTAAAAGAGAAAAATAAAAAGAAATACGCCATAAATAATTCAATTTCCTCCAATTTTATGACTCATAACAAACAACCAAAACCTGTCCTCATGAGTCATGAACCACGAAAGATTTACAATAAATAGTTTATGAAAGGTTGACGTAAAAATAAGAAAACTTTGGAACCTGCTAAAAACTTTTTCGTGTTTAGAATAGTTGTTTTTACCACATTACATTTATCTATTTAATATGATATGTTTTTCTTAATATTTTTAAGAAAAGGGAGTTGAATTCAGTTTAATGGATTGCATTTCTTTATTTGGTTATATTTCAGTGTTAGTTCTGTATTGTCTTATCAAGCTTACTTGAAATGGTGTTATAATCAACGTTGTTGATAGTTAACTCCTAAGTTTCAGATAGTTTTCCTTAGCAGCAAACTACAACATTGTTGAATCTTTCCCTTTAACTAGAGTTCTGAATGATAATTAAAATTTATTTTCTGATGACATATATATTTTCCTTTTATCTAGTCACCTACATGTGCACATGGAGGAATAGTTGCAAAGTTGCTTAAGAAGTGGGCAAGAAAATGGTCACATGTAGGCTAAAATGAACAAATTAGTTCTTGCTCGTAGTTGATGTTGATGCTGCAATTTTTATATCATAACCACTGTGTGGTATACAGGAAGCAGCAATTGAACTATTGTGTGCCATCATAATTTTCTTCCCTGCTTTCCTCCACCGACATTATGACAATGTAAGTATCTCTTCATCATGAGATCTGAACTTTATTTTTGTTGTTATCTATCTTAAAATCTGAGTTTTCCTGTCGAAAAGAAAATAGGGAGGAGAGATGTTGCTGCAGCATTGGGCTTTATACTTCTATTTGTTAGTATAGCCATTATATCTTTGTAATTACTACTTTCGTATATAGTCGTTACATATATTTGTAATTATTATGTAAATAGATTTCTTTAATTAGGATTATAGCTAGCTAGTCAATCTGTCTATTTAAGGAGTATAGAGTTTTCCATTTCTAGGATAATCCTCTAGCTGATATTTAGGTATGTATAATCAAGTTTATTCCCTATTTAAGGGAAAGACTCTCAATGAAAAGATTATTCAGCAAAGTTGACAGTTTACACCTAAGAAAAGTTGACACTACTTACTATTCAAGCTTAGGCAAGAAATAAGCCCCCATTGTTTTTATGCTGAGATAAGTCCAACGCCTCTATAGATTATTTCTATTCAATTTAGTATCAACACAAAATCTAAGTTTGAGGTTTCAATGTCAACATTTGAGAAATAGTTTTTTATTTTGAATTTTTATATAACTGATTTTAGGAATCCATTTTAGACATTTTGAATTTACTTGTAGTATAGTAACTCTAAAAGTGTGGACACACATAGTATAGTAACTCTGAAAGTGTGGACACACATAGTTTCAGTTTTTTTAACTAAAGTTTCTTTTGGTACTTTGTCATCCTTTTAAATGAAAATGATGTGGCATGATATCCATGTAGATCATATGAAAAATCAACTTGAAAAGTAAACAGCTTCAAGCTTAGTCCAATAGTTGATATCTTCTCGTCCATGATAGCTTTAATCAGTGGCTTTTGGATTGAATTTGGCTGCAAAGCTTCATATTCTTAGTAACTAACTTTGGGGTTGTGCTAAGCTTTAACTTATTCTCAATTTTTTTGAAACTTATTGATTAGTTGGCATAGCTGTTGGTGGATTGCTTACAGAGAACAAGAGACCTTTAGGGTTTTATGGCTTTTATGCATAGATAGAGTATATCTAAATTATTATCATTACAATCTTAATTATTATCTTTACATGATGAAAATATGTTTTAGCTAGTTAATGCAAAAGGAGCTACGTCGTGCACTGTACAGGCTGAATTTGCCATTGCATCGAAAATTTTGTCCTCAAAATGCAACGATAATGTGTTGAAGGTATCATTGTTCCTTTCTGTCTGTAATTGTTATTGGCCTATATAGAGGAAAAAATTAAGAAATGGACAAGTCTAATATGGATTTTATTTCTTCTTTTTCGAGTTGCCAAATTTAGAAACTTGCTTGTTGCCTAGCATTACTTCCTAAATCAAAAGTTGATGGGGATAGCCGGCTCTTAATGATGTGAAAGATTTTATTGATGGTCAATGGTTATCTTACTGAAATCTTCCATGGTATAGAAGAAGGTATGTTTCATACCATTTGGTTGGTGGATCTTGATCTGAATGATTATTAACGCCAATCTTACCAACTGGTAGTAACAAAATGGGACAAAGCTGTTAGATTATTGATTGCACCAGGGGAAGTTCCCCCGTTTTCCTTATGGGGCCAACAGTTGTTAAAAGAAGCCTCTGACAGGGAACGAAAGAGAAATAAGATATCCTGTATCTCCATGTTTATGCTTAGCTGTTCAATTATGCTTACAACTTTTTATCCTATTCAGGTACTATTATTATCCTATGGCAATTCCGAAATTCTAATCTAATTATTAATTGCATTTATTGTTGTTTTTTGTTAAGAAACATGGATATGGTTGGATCTCATATCTTCTGACTTTTTATTTGTTTGAATTGTAGGTAACTGTTCCTGTTCGCTCATTATTAGCCCTTGTTGAGAGAGTGCTTATGGTCAATAGATCAGTAGTAGAGTCAATGTCACAATTTGGGATTGCATCAGAGCAGGAGTTCATTTGTTATGAACTTCCAGTTTTACATGATTACAATTTGGAACTTCTTGTGGCAATTTTTAGGGGCATGCGTAGGTACTTCTGTACAAAATTTTACATCAATGCTAATGATTCTTTAAAAAGGGGAAAAATCACTTTCTTATTCTTTGGGAAACAGATTACCCATGAATGGATTTTGTTGATAACATTCATGAATCAAATCTTAGAGCTTCATAAGATAGAAGGAAAGGGTTGATATATTCATTTGTGCCCAATACCTCTCAAGATAATCATCTGATTTTTTGGTCTGAATCACCATTTTATTTCCAATTGTCTTTTATTTTATTCCACAGCAAGAACTAAACCATTTATTTCGTTTTCTTTGACAAGGAATTAAACCATTTTCAAGAGTGACAGATTTGTAAACCTTATTAAACATATTTAATATTCTTTACAAAAGTTTAGCATAAAAGAACTTTTGGGGATTTAGTTCTAAGAACCAACAATATGTTGTTCTTCATTAAACTTTAAATACTCTTTTGGGTATCCAATATGACAATTCCATTCTTCATAAATGGTACATTCTTGTGACTATTATGATGCACGGTTTTATATTTTTCCTACGGATTAATAGTATATTTTACTATATTTTTCTCTTCTTGGATAGTTAATTGTAATCCATCTTATTTATTGAATGAGAATTCTAATGCTATTACCTCTTTTTTAATGACCTTATAAAGTAATCTAATTCCAAAGTCCTCTGAAAATAGATTTTTCATCTATTAAAGGAAGCGAAAATCAGATGATTTTAGAGGATGCTCTTCCAAAATATTGACCTGTGTGATTTTCAATTTTTCATTTCTAAACAAACAATCAACATGATTTTAGTTATATGGGGCTCTGCTTAAGGATAGAGATTATGCATTTGTTTGCATTACCTTTTCTTTTTACCCTCTCTTGAAGCATATCTAAGATTAGAATATGCAATTTCTACAGATGCAACTTCTAGTCTCTGATACTTTTGGGAACATATTTTGTTGTTATATATTCTTTACTGGATTTTCTCTTCAGGTTTTTGTCTGCTAGTGATCTATGCCATTATTTGTTGCTTGTCTTCCTTTTTTCTGTTTCTTAATTTGTCAATACATATTATATATTATTTTCATGCAGTCAACTATTGCCACATGTAGCATATGCTGTGCGACTTGCTAAAGAGTATTTTAGGAAATGTGAAGTACCATAATTAAGAGTAAAAGTCTATTCAATCACAAAGATGTTGCTTATATCGATAGGGGTAGGTATGTTGTTGGACCCCATTCCTAGAGCTCAACTATCGTTCCAAAGTCGAAAAGCATGAGCGGGTTTCCTTGTAGGGTTGTTCTAATGAACCCTCACTTTGCTGTAAAAAAAAATCCAAAGTATGTTCATAACCTAATTATGCCCTTCCAACCGATCCCTCACTTTCCTTCCGTCAATATTCTTCGAATCATCACAAAAGACTACAATTATTTTTAGAAGGGTAGAAAAATGTGTCAGGAATCTATCGCTTTAAGAATCACTTAATTTGGAGGTCGGGTTTTGAAGTTATGGCCAAAAGAATCAACCATGCTCATATCCTCAATCATGTTGTACCTATCTCGGAACAATTGGCATAACTTTCACTAGGGATATCGGATTAAGGTATTCTTTAGACGGTTTTGACGAGGACTTTTGGATCTAAAACTTTTGTGAATAACTAAAAATTATATTTTGTCATTTGGAGGGTTAAAACATGGGCCGTGTGAAATAATACAGGCAGACCGTGTAACCTTCTGGTCTGGAAATTTTTCTGCATCAGGAATACACGGCTAGTGTGAATATACACAGCCTGACCATGTAACCTTCTGGTCTGGAAAATTTCACCCTCTAAGATCCCTCCAATGGATCCTAACTCCATTCTAACATCCCTTTTACTCATAGTCTCCTCAAATCCACCTCTTCTAGTGCCATATCACTTCAATCTCCATAGTTATTCCGTATATACATCCTTTGCGACATCCTGACTTGTAATAGTCATAACTCTCAACTCCGATATCCAAAAATTACATACTTTATACCGTTGGAAAGCTAAAATGTTAAGATACAATTTTAATGAAGAAAATTTAGGCTAAATCTATCTCTCCACCTATGGAAGCTTGCAAAATGCAATATCTCTTTATATCAATCCAACTACTAAGTACTTTTGAATCTCACCTCAATTATTTATCACTTGCAATCCTTCCAACTTAACATGTTATTCTAATACTAACAACAATTTGCAATCTCAATAAAGAAGAATATGCACATACACATTCCATTTTGCCCAACCTTTAAAATAACATAATCATACATAAAAAGGAACTTCTCAATTTCTCATTCTCATTTCTAAACTAAGTGAATGTTTGAACAAGCTTTACTTACATATCAACATACACATCAACTTAATACAAAATACAAAAGGATGCTCATGTTTGATATGCCTATAAAGCTATCCAAAAAATGATCACTAGCTTAGTTCAAAAGATTTCTAGCTATCTTGGAGTTCCGAATGCCTTGCAAGGATCGTTAATCTTCCCGTTCTGCACCTGAGGAGGAACAATTATGGGTTGAGCTACACAGCTCAGTGGCTAATATATTTATAGCCATTGGCAATGAGCCACACAATCAAACATATATATATGAACATTCATATAGGTATACACTTCTTATCTTAATCTAGAAATGAAAGTTTGGCATTTACAATTCCAATTCACATTTCATAATTCAATTCATCATCGTATAAGACATATTAGATGTAATTTAACATCAAAGCATAACACTCAAATTTCATCATAACATATCAAAATGCAAATGCACAAACAAATGGCTCGAGAGTTCCGTAGAACAAAACAGAGAAATCGAAGTTTACTCTGTGAACAAAATGAGTCCACTTTTCGAATCGCACATGCCACAAGCGGGCAGCCAGGAGAAGGCTTTATGTCGATGTGCACGTGACTACGAAACGGTTCCACTCTTGCCCAAACACAATTAATTTTTCATGCTTAATTAAATCAATCACAAATTCATATTCTCATGCTTTTCTTCTTTCCATTTAAATCAAAATGCCATAATACAAATTCAAGGCATAGCATGATCATACTCATAATTCAATCATATCAAAATGTCATACATCTTTCAATGCATAACATAGAACAC
>JANQBM010000004.1:23149876-23167517 GCA_025594535.1 Erythroxylum domingense
GCGTCGTTTTAGACAAAACGACGCCGTTTTGTCAGGCCGTTTAACCTGTGGCCCAAAAACAGGCCGGGTCGGGCAGGCCGGGCCGAAATTGACATCCCTACCTCGGCGGGCTAGGCGGTATGGGCCATGGGCCTCTCCGCGGGCCGGAAATGGCCCACAGGCCATTCTGCGGCCGGCCCGGGCCGTGGGCCTAAATGACCTGAGGCAAATTTTCAATGGACTGGACCGGATTATGGTCGGCCCGAGCCCGACCCAGCCTGTTGACATCCCTACCAACAATATCATCCTTTGTGAATTCTTATTTAATACGATTCAACTTCCGAAAAGAACAAAATTAAGGTGCTGTAAGAAAACAGAGAAGTATTTACAGCTCCTAAACTTCTACACTTTTTCTCAATTGGATCTTTAAACCATTTCCCTTTTCAGTTGAGTCCTATTTCTTTTATCTGCAACCGAACCCCAGCACGTTTTTAACCATCTTCATTAGTACATTTATTTATTTCAAACCCCTAATGTACTATCACATGGCTGCCGTTACTGGACATCATCTTCTCCAACCACCGTCACCCTTTTTCACCAAAATCAAAACATCCCACTCTATCATCAAAATTGCATTCTCAGCAGCTCATTCCAAATTACCCTCCAAAGTTTTTCCCAATTTCACCCCCAGCTCCATAGTCCCTTTTTGTTCTTCCTCCTCCTCCGCCCAAACCAGTCTCCCTGAGGTAATTTCACCTTTTCGTTTTTTTCTCCTTCTATATTTCAATTTCTTGAACGCTGCTACCTGTTAAATGTTCTGTCTTTTGTGTAGAAATCGACAGTCTTGGGTCTTCTCGACTATCTCAACGAGTCTTGGACCCAGTTTCACGCTACTGGTACTTACCTTTTGATACTCATGTTTTTATAAGTACGTGCTTCCCATTTACGCTTTGAGTTTGCTGGGACGCCGGTGTTTGTTTCCATATTTAGATATTAGTGTTTTTTGTGGGTCTGCAGCTGAAGCAAAAAGACAATTGATTGGAGCGGGTTTTGAGCTGCTAAATGAGAAAGATGAATGGCAGCTTAAACCAGGTGGCCGCTACTTCTTTACTCGAAACATGTCTTCGTTGGTTGCTTTTGCCATTGGTGACATGTGAGTCAATGCACACTTTCTCATCCCTATTTTTACTTTTTTTTTGGTGGTATATATAACTCAACTTTTCTCAATCTAATTGGAAATTCATTGGAGGATTGAGAAACAAAAAGGTTCTTTTAGTTTTGTAGGTATGCTCCTGGGAATGGTTTTCATGTGATAGCTGCACACACAGATAGCCCGTGCTTGAAACTCAAGCCAAAATCTGCATCTGCCAAGTCTCAATATCTGATGGTAAATGTACAAACTTATGGAGGCGGTTTATGGCACACTTGGTTTGATAGAGACTTGAGTGTTGCAGGAAGAGTCATAATTAGAGATCGTGAAAATTCTTTTCTGCACAAGCTTGTCAAAGTTCAAAGACCTTTACTGCGTATACCATCGTTGGCCATTCATTTTGATCGGTACGTCCTTCTGCCTTATCTCTTAATGTTGTTCCTTATGAATTTTTAGCTGTTCCATTCCTATTTATATTAATATAAATAATCAATTAATTTGGATAGGACTCTTCTTTTGTAACATGTGCATATGTTAGAGGTGGTTTCACAAGTTTATGTTGCAATTATCTTTTATCTGAAGATTGCAAATTGTTGTTAAATATTATAGCTCCAGTACCATTCCACTTAAAATATTCATTAAGAAGTAGACACCACAATTCATGTAAGATAAAACCAAACCTAAAATCTTGTCAAAGTCCCTTTATTTATTGGTTAAAATGACCAACAATATGATTCATTTAACCATTTAAAAAACAATAAATGTTTTATTCCATTGCAAGTTTCTATTTTGTGTAGAGGCAGCAAATTCAAGCATGAATCCGGAATATCAAGAAAATAACTTTTAATTAGAATATGCAAATCCACTTGTAAAGTTCCATGAGATGAAAGTAAGTAGACATCAATGAAACCTAGTTTTGCAAGAGATTCATTTACTTGCTTTTAACATTTTTTGCTTTTCCTTTGAATTATCAGCAAAGTGAACACAGAAGGATTTAAGCCCAACCTAGAGACTCACCTCATCCCATTACTTGCAACAAAGGTTCAGGAAATGTCTCCAGATCCAAATGAGAAAAATACTACTACTACTTCAAAAGCAGCTCACCATTCACTACTCATGCAGGTATGTCCATTTTTCTTCAGTATCTGAGATAACTTGTGTCAAAGATACACATGGACTATGATAAATTGAGGTTGTGCAATGAGACTTGAGCGCCTCCTTTCTATGCATTGTTCAATATGCACCTTTAAGGAAATTAACTTTTACAAAAGTTTCATTAGAATTATCTTTTCTGGTAAAAAATGTTGAAAAAAATAGTTGCTTGATTTTACAGTTGCTCTTCTATTAATTAGAAAAAACATCAAGATAAATCAATCATGGTGCTATCATAGTCGATGTCTTGGGTGCTGGCTTACATTGCTTAGCTAAAAACTATTATATGGATTGCAAATGGGTGGTTGCCTAACCATAAATTTGACACAACATTCTAATTTGTTCTTTTATCAATTGATATACGTTTAAGAAGTATAAAGGAGATGAAAATTCAATAGGGGAGAAGAGAGATGATAGACTCTATAGCTCTATATAAAACAAAAAAAATGCTTTTTGAGATAAGAAAGCCTAAAGGCAAAACATGTGATCCTCAAATTAATGTACATTAAAATGAATATTTAAAGTTATTAAGATCACAATGATAATGGAAATAAGGGCGAAGTCAAATAATATGGTAGTGTGTTTAATTGTTACCATAATTGAATTTAAGATAGTAATGATGTACTAATAAGATTTGCAATAGTAATGATGTACTAATAAGATTTGGAAATGCGCTTATTTTCTTCAAAACTAATCTTGCCTTATTGCAGATCTTGTCAGAGGAATTAAGTTGCAATATTGAGGATATAGTGAGCGTTGAGTTGAATGTTTGTGATACACAACCAAGCTGCCTTGGGGGTGGAAACAACGAGTTCATATTTTCTGGAAGATTAGATAACCTTGCTTCAAGTTATTGTGCATTAAGAGCTCTTATTGATTCATGTCAATCGTCCAATGATTTGTCAAGTGAACTCGCTATTCGCATGGTAGCTTTATTTGACAATGAAGAGGTAATTGCTTTCTGCTTTAGTTTCTTAAGGAATGTCAAATTAACTTTTTATGTCCATTATAGTAACAGTTAAAGTAAGTTGCATTAATTTATTCCCATTATAGTAATAGGTAAAGTAAGTTGCATTAATTTTCTAAAAAATAATACCATGTTCCATCACATTAAAACTTAAAATAATGTTTTTCTTTTTACCAAGTCCATAGGATATAAAAGGCTACTTTATAGCGTATAGTGGAGGACTAGTCGGTGGATACTCATGGTTTGGTTGTCCTTAGGTGGTCATAATGTACTATTTTTCAATGTTAGCTTCAAGGTCACTTGGCATGTATTCATTAGTCCTCAATGTAGCTTTAACCACAAGTAATATGTTTATGCACTTCATTTCAACTCTTGCCAGCTCATAAATTTTATTTTCAACTACTATTATTTAGGTTGGTTCAGGTTCAGTTCAGGGTGCTGGTGCACCAACAATGTTTGAGGCTATGAGACGTATTATCAGATGCTTAGGGCATAACAAGGTTGAAGAAGGTGCAACTGAGCGTGCTATTCGTCAATCTTTTCTTGGTATATTAACCTTTTTGAGATAGCATATTCAAGTTTAGGCCTTGATCTTAGTTTTATAAGAAGGTGGTTTTTTTATTCACATATTTTGGTTTATAACCAAAAATCTATTAAGAGTTTAGTTGCTTCTAATTAATCAACTATTCAATTTGCATATTGAAAATCTCTTCTGAGACTTGACATTTAAACCAACTTTATGATCAAAAAGTTGGCTCATAGAATCTTTTCTGTATGTAGTGTCTGCAGACATGGCTCATGGAATTCATCCAAATTTTATGGACAAGCATGAAGAGCATCATCGACCTGAAATGAGAAAGGGACTAGTTATAAAGCACAATGCCAACCAACGCTATGCTACCAGTGGAATCACTGCTTTTCTTTTTAAAGAAGTTGGCAAACTGCACAACCTTCCTACTCAGGTAATTGCATACTATTAGTAAGTTAATCCACCTTTTCCTTACTTATCATGTATTGTTACTGGCACATTGGATGCTTTAGCTTCCATGAATGGCAAATAATTTTACTTAAATACTCATCATACCATCATCTGTGTGCTTTGTCACATTAGTGATTAGTAGAGATTCTACGACTGAGGTGGCAAGCTTTTTAGGATGTCAAAGGAATATTTGGTGGGTCAGAAAGTAGGAAGGGGATATGCAGAGAATGTATTAAGCAGAAGTGTGAGTGGAGGAGAGTGGTGCCTCTCGAGTGCTGCCTCTGGCTGTTTTTCCTTCTTTTATTTTTGTTTCAATGAAAGACCTGCCATTTTAACAACTATTTTTCTCTACTCTCCTATAACGCTTCTCTATTTCTTTCTTAAATCTTATCTTTTGTTTCTAACTTCAATCTTCTGTTTCTTGGGGGACCATACCAAATTGGTAGTAGAGCCAGTTTCGAAGCTTGGGGCATGCCAGTGACTAGGATGGGGGTCAGGGTGGAAAACATAGAAAAAAAGTTACTTGTGATTGAGACTCACCTTTCCCATCTTGACTCCTATGTTTCTTCTCCATCTCAGATAAGGTTTTGAACGCCATCCACAAGGGCTCCCTAGCCACAAGGAAGAGCATAGGTAGGGACAAAACTCCTAACTTGGCAGCAAGTCTAGTGATGAAATCAACACGTTTTAACTTAAGGATCAAATATCCGTATTCTAGTCTACCATAACAGGTACGATAGGAAGTTGGAGATGCCTATTTTTTAAAGAGAGGGTGATCCCACTTCATGGGTTTGCAGATGGAGAGATTTCTTGGTGAAGCAGCGAAGAAAAGCAGAAAAGTTGGAGGTAGCAAGAGTGTGCCTTTGGAACGCTGCCCTGTCATGGTTGCAGTGGAAGAAAACCAATGACCCATCTTGACTTGGGACGAGCTAAAGAATCAATTGTTGAGAAGGTATTTACCCAAGCGCTTAGGAACCCAACACCGACTGTTGTCATTTTTACAAACATCCACAGTTATTTAGTATCGGAAGGAGTTTGAGTTACTGACCATTTCGTTAAAGCATCTAGATGATGATACGTTGGTGGCTGTGTTCCTTAATAGGCTAAAGAGGGGATCAAAGGTGAGCTAATGAAAATTGCATTTGAATATTGGATTTAATGGAGTCAGCTGAACTTGTAGAAGAGGAAAATTCAATTTTGTGCCCAACCCAAGTCGATGATCCTGCCAACAAATAGAATAAAGCCCAAGTCATTAGCAATCCGATTGCTACTTATAACCAACCTTGATACTTAACCTAGATGTCAAAACCCAACACAACACAAGTGCACTCAACTTTCAGCTTACCACGACAACAAACTCACCTTCAAAGCCTACCACTCACACCCCAAGTAATCCTAATTCACTTTACAAATGTATTTCAGTAGCCAAGATTCAATCCAAGAGGGATAAATAGTTTTGTTTCAGGTGTGATGAAAAATAACAAATTGGGCATAATGTAAAAATCGTGAACTAAAAGTTTTAGCAGTCATTGATGAAGAGAATAAGGGAGAGCTAGTAATGGAGGAAGGGCAGGGGGACGTTGAGGAATTACCATAGGTGGGGGAACTCTAACTAACTATATACTCAGTCATGGGATTCACCTCCTTGCACTCAATGAAGCTTCGGGGGCAAGTAGTAGGCCAAGAGGTAATCATCCTCATCAATTGTAGAGGCTACTCACAAATTTATGAGTGAAGGTATGGTATCAAAATTGGGTATTCCCATCATGGAAAAAAAAAGCTTGGTGTCACAATGGATACAAGAACGCGAGTCCCGAATAAGGGAATTTGCAAAAGGGGTAGTGTTATAATTCCAAGGACTAACAGTGGTGGAGGATTTCTTGCCATTCAAATTGGGGGGGTTTGGATGTGATTTTAGGGCTCAAATGGCTTTTTGCAATTAGACATATGAACTTTGATTGGCACTCTTTTACGATGAAGATATTAGTGGGGGGGAGATGATGGTGCTACAAACCCAGCTTAAGCAAATTAGCTGCCTCCCTTAAAACCATGGTTAAAACAACTTGACAGGGGGGACAAAGGATTATGGTTGAGTTGGGTAAGATGTCTGTAGAGGAAGATAAGCAAGGGGGTCGGATCCCTAAGATGGTGAGGGAACTTTTGGAAGAATTCATGGAAGTTTTACGGTGGCCAAATGAGCTACCCCCTTGGCAAGAGAAGAGCCACGCCACGAAATGAAGCAACCTAGGACAAATCCTGTCAATGTGTGCCTTTACAGGTATCTACATGCTCAAAAAGATGAGATGAAGAAGTTGGTGAGGGAGATGTTGACTGTCCGGATCATCCAACCAAATATAAGTCCTTTTTCAAGTTTGGTACTCTTAATGAAGAAGAAGTATGGTAGTTGGAGATTCTGTGATGATTATCGAGCTCTTAATAAGGTTATAGTCCCGGCCGATTTCAATCCCAACTGTAGATGAACTATTCGATGAGTTGAGAGGGGTCAGGCTATTTTGGAAGTTAGACTTAAAATTAGAGTATCATGAAATTCAAATGAAGGCTGAGGATGCCCCAAAAACTGCTTTCTGCACCAATGAGGGGCACTATGAATTTTTAGTTATGTCATTTGACTTAATTAACTCCTCGGCTATTTTTCAATCTATAATGAACACTATCTTCAAGCCAATATTAAGGAAGGGAGTTTTTGTCCTTTTCAACGACATTCTAGCCTATAGCCACTCAATAGTAAGACCACCTGCTAAAACTATGGAAAGTCCTTTCTACTCTCAAAACTCATCACCCATTTACGTATCTAAAAAAATGCACTTTTTGCAAAGGTTGGATTGAGTATCTGAGCCATATTATAAATGAAGAGGGGATGTTTGCTAATCCTGACAAGGTATGAACAAGAGAACAGTGGCCTCTGTTGAAGGATTTGAGAGAGCTGATAGACTTTTTGGCATTAACGGTTTACTACTAAAGATTTGTCAAGGATTATGGAAAAATAGTTGCTCCTTTAACGGACTTGCTAAAAAGGGACACATTTAAGTGGAATGAGGCAGCCATCGAAGCAATTTATATACTAAAACAAGCTATGGTTCAATTGTCAATCCTAGCTCTCTCTGATTTTAATGAAATGTTTGTAATTGAAATCAATGGTTCTAGATTGGGACTTGGGGTTCTCTTGATGCAAGGGAGCAAACTGTTGGCTTTTTGCGGTCAAGCCTTAAAAGTTGAGCACAATTGAAATCAATATATGAACGAGAACTTATGGCCATTGTATTTTCATCCAATAATGGCAGCATTACTTGTTAGGCAAGGTTTCTAGTCCGAATTGACCAGCAAAGTTTGAAGCACCTACTTGAGCAAAGACTTGTTATTGAGGAGGTCCAACGTTGGCTGATAAAACTGCTTGAGTTCAAATTTTTTATAGAATATATGCCAGGGGGAAAGAAAGAGGCATCAAAAGCCGTTTCTCGAATGCCTAAGACTTTGAGTATTACAGTTCCCCAATGCATTGATGTAGCAGCCTCTAAGAAGAGGTAGATAAGGATCCTATATTTGTAAAAATAAAGCTAGCATTGCAGGCTGATCCAAATTGCAAACCAAGGTAGTGCTTGGTGCAAGGCCATCTTCGTTACAAAGATCAGTGCTCAAAAACTTCAAAACCATTTCCACATTTTAGCCAAGTTTCATGGTAGCTTAGTGGGGGGACATTCTGGTTTTAGACTTGTAAGTGGATTATGGAGTTATTTTGGGATGAGATGAAGGCTGAAATCAGGAAACATGTGGACAGCTATGGGATTTGCCAATAAAATAAGTCAATGTCATGATCTCTGGCAAGAATATTACAATCTCTACCTATTCCTGAGTAGTTGTGGGGGGATGTTTCAATGGATTTTGTGGAAGGCTTGCCTAAATCAATTGGGTTTGATGCAATCATGGTGGCGGTGAACATGTTCAACAAATATGTCCATTTTATTGCTCTTACACATCCATCCTCGGCTCCAGTAAATGTAGAATTGTTTGTCCAGCACATAGTCAAGCTCCATGGGATTCCACGATCAGTTGTTTTCGATTGAGTCAAAATCTTCATTAGTAATTTTTGGAATGAGCTATTTCGTCTTCAAAGAACTCAGTTGTGTCAAAGCACTACCTACCACCTCCAAACAGATGGGCAGACAAAGTTGATTAACTTCTGCCTAGATACTTATCTGCGTTGCTTTGCCAATAAGCAACCTAAAACTTGGAGTAGGTGGTTGTTATTACTCCCTTAAATCCTAATTACATAATCGTGCAAGCATTAGGGATCCTTGACTAATGTTTGACACTCGAGGCGATAAAAGAAGGCAAAGACTTGTGAGTAGGTAAAGAAAATGGGCATTGTCGATGAGTTGGCATGCATTGGTGCACATTGGTGGAAATCTTCGATAAAATGCAATATTCGGATATAAGACCAAAAGATAGCTTGAGATGAACCTTGAGTTGAAGGTTAGCTAGATTATATGCATAACAGAGACATGTGGGAGGTCTAAGGACTTAACATGTGCTCAAATAGACGGACATGACTAATGGACTTAACATGGTTAATCATTGAATCGAACTAATGTATTGAAAGGCTTTGGGCTTGGATGACTCATCATTATTGGATAGGGATCAAGGAGAGATCTTGGATGATGTGGCAGATAGGATCATAGTAGATATATATCAGTTCTAAAAGATAAAGCCCATGTGGTAGGATCATCTGAAGATAGTAGAGTTCTTCATGGATATAGATGTATCATTTCTAGTTAAATTTAATCTCTTATCTTGTTAGTTGTGATATAGCTAAATCCTATTAGATAGAGACCCATTTACATTGGTCTGTCAGCCAATTGATTATTGTGATATAATCTAGTTGAGATGATCTAGTTAATTCAGTTCAATTAGGATTCTGAATTGTAAAGTCAAAAGTGTATATAAATAGCCTATTTGAGGTGTACTCCTAGTGAAGGGAGAGATAGGTGGGAAGGGAACACATTGAGAGGGAGTATTCCTTTTTATATTATTGGTAAAGTAATAAACGAACAGTTGGGGACAACACAAGAAAGAGTAAAGAAGCAGGCAGATTCACACTAACCAGAAGTTCAATTTCAGACAGGTGATTTAGTTTATTTGAAACTTTGCCCTTACTGTAGTAGGTAGTTGGCAAGGAAAATGAGAAGTTTGTCTCATCGTTAGTTTGGCCCTTACCCTATTCTACAAAAAATTAGTTAGGTTGCCTACAAGATAGGACTACTAGATTCTGCCCTTATTTATCCTGTGTTCCATGGGGGGTGTGGGAATAAGAGGAAAGGCATATTTGGGTCTACCGTCCATGTTGACTATTTGCCTATATTTCTTCTTTGTTTGTTTTGTGATTTAGTACAGTTCTAAATGACTGAGATGGCAAGGTTGCTAAGATGTTAAGAGGTATATTTGGTGGGCAGAAAGTAGGCAGGAAATATATAGAGAATGAATTAAGAAAAAGTGTGAGTGGAGTGGCACCTCTTGGATGTTGCCTTTGGTTATTTTTTCTTCTTTTCATTTCAATGAAAGACCTGCCATTCTAACAACTATTTTTCTCTCCTCTCCTATATCACTTCTTTGTTTCTATATTAAATCTTATCCTTTGTTCTCTAACTTTGATCTTTTGTTTCCCGGGGGAGCATACCTGTTATGGGACCAAGGCTTTATAAAACATACAACCGGTTTAGTCATGGGAAGTTCAAAATAAGCAGTAACAAGACCACTTGAAGGGCCGATTAATTGTCAGTTGACTTTATTTTATTATATTTAATTTCATATTGTAATTTCTTTTTAGTCCAACTCAGTTCCTGTTTTTTAGCAAGTAGTGGATAGTCCAAGTCAGTTCCTATTTTTTTTAGTAAGTAGTGGAGTAGTAGTTGTTGTTTTGTTACGTAGGTGTCAGTTGTGTTTTCAAAAAGGCTTTATGAAGCCAAGTGTATACAGAAATGGATTATGCAGTAAAAATTTTCAACTTGAGTTTCACTCAAACAAAGGTCCTCCGGTTCCCTTTACGAGCTGGTAATCATAGGCAAACATAAGAAAACTTCGTCGTTGCCAATAAATAGGCCCTGAACCAGATCCTACAGTAACATTTTGGTATCAGAGCCAGGGGTTATGGGGGATTCGGTTCAGCAACAATTAGAGCAGATTCTTATGATGTTATAGCAAGAGAGAGAGGCCAACTGAGCACGAGATGCCAAAATTGAAGAATTGTTGAAGGAATTGGCTGCTTCAAAACTCGAAGCTTCAATGGTGGGGGAACACAATAATCGAGGAAAAGAAAAGGAAGGGGAGGAGAGTTCTCGTGCCAGAAATCAAACTGAAGGGTCGATAGACAAAAAGGTGACAAAATTAAGCTTTCCCAAATATGGAGGTCAAGAGGACCCATTGGGTTGGCTGAATAGATGTATTTCTTTCGCCATCAAAATACTCTAGAAGAAGAAAAGTTGGAATTGACCGTGTTTCATATGGAGGGTGACACACAAATCTGGTATATGCAATTGGAAGAGGATATTACAAATCTAACATGGGAGGAGTTCAAACGCCACTACAATCTGAGGTTTGGGCCTCCAATTAATAGTAGGAAATTGGGAGAGTTGGCGAAACTCGAGCAACTTGTTACGGTGGCTGAGTTTTGTCGAGCGTTTGAACAGTTAGTCTCGAGGGCGGGGGCACTTAATTAGGCGCAGAAAGTTGAAATTTTTATCAGTGGATTAAAGGAAGATATAGCCATTGATGTTGAACTTCAGTGCCTAAGGGAATTATCATCCGCCATGAGTCTTGCGAGGCTCTACGAGCGTCGAAATCAATTTTCCAGATATGCTGAGCTGCGACGGATGAAATTACTAGATATTCCCACCATGCCAATTGCTAAAAATCAGAACATTAGGAGACTAACCACAGGGGAAATGGAGAAGAGGCCAAAAAAAGGATTGTGTTTTAATTGTGATGGGATGTTTCTGAGAGGACATCAATGCAAACGTTTATTCTGGATTGCATTTTTAGAAGACAAAGACAAGAATGAGAGTGATTCAGACCTCGTTTATCATGAAAACGAGCACCCACAAATTTCGCTCGACATCATAACGGGCATCAACGAACCACAAACCATGAAAATTGTAGGCAAGGTGAAAGGAAAAATAGTAATTGCCTTAGTCGATTCAGGTAGCACTCGTACTTTTATTGACATGTCACTCTTGTGCAAGTGTGAATTGAAATTGGATCTCACTGAAGGGTCACAACCAAAGTTGCAAATGGTGAGTTGATTGAATGTTTGGGAAAGTGCAAAGAAGTTGCAATTGAATTGAATGCAATCACGGTAATGGTGTCTCCGTGGGTCATCAATCTAAGTGGAGTGGATGTAGTTTTAGCGGTCAATTGGCTTCGGACCCTAGGGCCAATTTTGTGGAATTTTGAGTAATTGTGGATGGCCTTTAAAGTGAGGGTCCAGCCCATCACATTGCATGGTATTAATGAAAGAAAGCCACATCATTCTATGGAGATGAAGGCTTCTGTGGAAATGAGCACCATTCAGCAAATTCAAACCCTCCTCTTTGACTTTGTCAAAATTTTTGACGAACCCAAAAGCTTACCACCCAATCGTCGTTGCGATCATCGAATTTCCATGGAACTGGTTGCAAAGCTGGTGGTGGTGCACCCCTATTGCTACCCAGTTGCCCCAAAAAGAAGAAATAGAAAGGCAATGCAACAAAATGCTGCAATAGGGTATTATTCGGCAAAGCAATTAACCTTATTCATCGCCTTTAATTATAATCCCTACGTTAGATGGTTAGTGGCGTACGTGTGTTGATTACTGTGAGCTGAATGCTAAAACTATCAAGGACAAATCTCCTATTCCGGTGATTGATGAATTGTTGGAGGAACTCTATGGTGCAAAACACTTCACTAAACTGGACTTGGCTTTGGGATATCACCAAGTTTTAATGTGGTAACCAAATGTGGAGAAAACAGCTTTTCAAACCCACCATGGCCATTTTGAATTTTTTTAACCAATGCGCCGTCCACTTTCCAGTTACTTATGAACAAGGTTTTTTCTCCATATCTTCGCAAACTTGTGCTTGTGTTTTTTGACGATATTTTGGTGAATAGCAGGATAGAGGTTGGACATGTTGATCACTTGCGAATGGTGTTTAATCTATTGGAGAAAAATCAGTTGTTCTTGAAACAGTCCAAGTGCTCATTCGGGTAACTATAGGTGTTGTATTTGGGTCATGTAATTTCGGGAAATGGCGTGAAAGCTGATCCAATGAAGATTGAAGCAATGATGGCATAGTTGAAGCCCCCTACAATGAAAGGACCTTGTGGGTTCCTTGGATTGACGGGGTACTACCGTAAGTTTGTACAACAGTATGGTGTCATCGCCACACCATTGACAGCCATGCTTCGAAAGAATTCATTCAAATGTACCATAGAAGCTTCTGAAGCTTTTCAGAAGTTGAAATTGGCTATGACATGTACTCCAGTGTTGGCACTTCAAGATTTCTCTCAAGAATTCATAATCGAATGTGATTCATGTGAAGCAAGAATTGGAGCTTTTCTGTTACAGGCTCAACACCAAGTAGCTTTTTTCAGTTGAGGTCTTGCTTAATTAAATCGACCTCTGCCTATTTACGAGAAAGAATTAATAGGCCTGGTTCAAGCTATTAAGCATTGGCGACCTTACGTATGGGGAAACATTTTCTGGTGAGAACCGACCACTACAGCTTAAAATTCCTACTCGAACAGCGGCTTCTAACACCTTCTCAACAGCATTGGGTCAGTAAACTTTTGGGGTATAATTTTTCTGTTGATTATAAAGTTGGTAAAAGTAATGTGGCGGCTGATGCATTTTCCCGTCGCGACGAAGAATATGGTGAACTAATGGTAATTTCTATGCCCCAATTAAGTTTCTTCGATATCTTACGGAATGAACATGGTTCAGGTGATGTCCAAAAATTAATTCAGGGAGTTCAAGATGAAAAGTGTGTGGGCAATGGTCCATAAAAAATGGCTTCCTGATGTACAAGAATAGGGTAAACGTACCGCCCAAATCGGCCTCAATAGCTGCCATTTTAGCAGGTGTCCACTGCCAAGGACATGAGGGCTATCAAAAATCTCTTTTTCGAATTGCTAAAGATTTCCATTGGATAGGTATGAAGAAAGATGTTTGGGAATTTGTGAAGTCTTGTGGAGTCTGTCAGCGTCACAAGGTTCAGCGCCACTCCCGTGCCCCTGCACATATGGGTAGATGTTTCACTCGATTTCATTGAAGGTTTGCCTTCTTCTCTGGGCAAAAATGTTATTCTGGTAGTTGTAGACAGGCTGTCCAAATACTGTTATTTGATTGCAATTTCTCATCCTTATTCTGCTATCAGTGTGGCTAAAGTGTTCTTTGATAATGTGGTAAAATTACATGGGCCGCCGGAGTCTATAGTTAGAGACAGGTATGTTACATTCACTAGCTCATTTTGGAAAGAGTTATTCTGTCTGAGTGGGACCAAACTTTGCTTTAGTTCAGCCTATCATCCATAATTAGACAGGCAGACAGAGGTGGTAAACAGGATTTTGGAAGTCTATTTGCGTTGTTTTACTAGTTCACAACCAACTAAATGGGCAACATGGCTGGCTTGGTTTGAGTACACTTACAACACTAGCTACCATTCAGTTCTGAAAACTGCACCTTTTGAAGCGATGTATGGGAGGCCTCCACCTAAGCTGTTGCCTTATTGTCCAGGGATGGCTAAACTAGAAGCTGTTGATCAAGCATTAAAAGAAAGAGATGAAGTTTTGCAATCCTTAAGAAACAATTTAGAGCAAGCTCGGCACAGAATGAAGAAATTCTATGATTCTAAGCATAGGCTGCTCGAGTTTCATATTGGGGATATGGTTTTGTTGAAGTTGCAACCGTATAGGCAAGTGACATTAGTTCAACGCAAATGCAAAAAGCTTCTATCAAAGTTTTATGGGCTGTTTTGGATACTGCAGAAAATAGGAACGGTGGCCTACAAATTAGAACTGCCTCTCGAGTCCAAGATTCATCCAGTGTTCCATTTTTCAAGTTTAAAACCATATGAAGCCGAGGAGTTAGATCAACCAGTACCTCTACCTGAATTTTCCAGCAAGGTTGAACCAACGCCAACACCAGCCGCTGTTATTGCGCATCAGACTAGGAATAATTGTCCAGAGATTTTGGTCCATTGGCATGGAATATCTTCAGCAGAAGCCTCTTGGGAACCAGTTGCTGATTTCAAAGAGCAATTCCCAGATTTTCCACTTGAGGACAAGCTGGATTTTGAGGGGGGAAGTAATGTTATGCGACCAAGGCTCTATAAAAGATACAACCGGGTCAATCATGGGAAGTTCAAAAGAAGCGGTAACAAGACCACCTGAAGGGCCTATTAATTGCCAGTTGACTTTATTTTGTTGTATTTAATTTCATATTGTAATTTCTTTTTAGTCCAAGTCAGTTCTTGTTTTTTAGCAAGTAGTGGATAGTCCAAGTCAGTTCCTGTTTTTTTTAGTAAGTAGAGGAGTAGTACTTGTTGTTCTGTTACATAGGTGTCAGTTGTGTTTTCAAGTCTGTACAGAAGTGGATTATGCAGTAAAAATTTTCAACTTGAGTTTCACTCAAACAAAGGTCCTCCGGTTCCCTTTACGAGCTGGTAATCATAGGCAAACATAAGAAAACTTCCTCATTGTCGATAAATAGGCCCCTAACCAGATGCTACAGTAACAATACCACACTTATAACTTTTTGTAATAATGAAGATCTGTTCTTTTATTTGATCATTTGGACTATTATCCTATAATCTTATTTGATCCTATTATGAGCTTTGAATAAAATGATGATAATTTATGTTTATGGCATATCATTAGCGATGATACAGAGCCACTTTATTGAACTTCCTGGGAATAGATTTGACTCATCTGATTTCTTTTCACCAACTACCTCTATGTTTTCTTAATCCCTCATCCTTTAATTAGTTAAGCTCAACAAGTAATTTCTTAACCCATTTGAAAAGATATTTTCATATTTAAATAGGTGACAGTGTTAGGAGTTTTGTGTGGCATGCTATATCCTATTTGAAGTGAATTACATCTTCAATTGTTAGTTTCTTTATGATTCGTTCTATGCACTTTGTAAAAACTACACATGACTTGGTAACTGTCAGGAATTTGCAATGAGGAATGATATGGGATGTGGGTCCACGATCGGCCCGATTCTTGCTTCAGGTGTCGGTATACGTACCGTAGATTGTGGCATTGCTCAACTTTCAATGCATAGGTAAGATATTGACCACTTTTTTGGATGTTATGGTGTTTGTTCCTTGTTTGAGAAGTCAGAATCTCAAGAAAGTCAACCAAGTGCAAAAGCTTTGAAAGACAAAACAATTATTTGTTTTAACTTAGATATTAATTACTTTCATTGGACAATTTTTAATAGATGCATGAAATACCAAATACTTCCTTTGAGAATCAAAAATTGCCAATTGCTTTTGCATTCTAATTGAACTTGTTTTCGTCCAATCTAATTGAACTATTTTCACAAAGTAATATTCATTGGTAGCAATGTCAAAAATTTGCATTCTTGGGTAAATTTGTGTGGTTTAATGATCTTTTGTACTCTTTATAATCCCAAACATCACTTAAAATAGTTCATACTTGCCCTAATTGTAGCCTTAGGTGAAATGAGGAAGAATTGTCAAAATTGTCCATTTTGGACAAATATTTAATAGTATATGAACATCTATAAAAAGTTGTATAGTTCAAGGTGGTGCATGTTTCTAATAGAGCATCCTGGAAAACAAGATTACCATATTGGCCTTGTTGCCCAGTAGAGAAGTTTTAGCATTGATACAATAACTCAGTGAAAGTTCTGCTGATACGTGCACTCTGATAAGGTTCAGTAGTACGCAATTATACCCTTAATTGGTATAACTGTTGTTTCCGATAGATCTTCATAATATATATATATATATGTCCGTATACAATACAAATATAAAAATAAGTAATAAAATAAATAATACAAGAAATATAGAACAAGATAAAAGAGTATAAATAAAAAATAAAATAAGTAAATAAATATACAAACAAGAAATAAGACAAGTATAAATAAAATAAATAAGTCATTACAAGAAAATATTCAGGTTAAATAAGAAAATGCTTAAGCTAAATAACTTAGATCGAAGTACATATTAAATATTTAGGCTAAATACAAGACATGAGATTCGAAAGAAAATGCTTAAAAGACCTATAAGAACGAGGACATCTCTATATGAGATTCGTTATCTGTATTCTAATACTCTAAAGTTTGCTATTGAAGGTCTCCTCCAGTATTTTTTAGGCTTTCATTTTTTTCTCTTACAGTTTTAAAGTGTAATCTCTTCGCATCTTTTCATTGGAGCATCAGGGTGTCTCGTCTTAATATATTTGAATCACCTAAATCTTAGTCTTTCATAAATTTTCATTAATATTAGTCACTTTTAATTTGTCTCTTACCATCACATTCCTAACTTATCTCTTCTGGTAAGGTTGTACATCCAACGGAACATCCTCATCTCTGCCACGTTAGTTTATGACTTTGCACCTGTTTCATAAGATAACACTCTACTCCATAGAATATGACTGGCCTAATCGTTAAATAATATAATTTACCTTTACACTTGAGTAGTATCTTTTTGTCACATAAAGTTTTTGATGTATTTCTCCATTTAGGTAACCTTGATCTGATACACTGAACTATGTTTTCATCAATCTTGTCATTGCTTTGGATGATAGATCTTAGATACTTAAAACAATCTTTTTATAGTATAACTGGTGGACCAATTTTTACTTCGACATTAGAAATCACCTTATGACCTGAAAAGTTATATTCTAAGTATTCGGTTTTAGTTTTGCTCAATTTAAAGCCCTTCGACTCTTACGTGTCTCTCTAAAATTTTAACTTAATATTGATACCTCTTTTGTTTCACTAATTAAAATAATATCATTAAGAAACAATATAAACTAAGGCACATTTCTTTGGATATTCTTGATGAACTCATTCTATACTACTATAAACAAAAAGGAGCTTTATGATGAGCCTTAGAAAAAATGTTTTGTATCTTCTCCTATTGTTGTCACTCTAATCTTTATACTTTCATACAATCCCTAATAATCCGTATATAGGTTATAAGATTTTTTTTTTAATTTCACCTCCACATGATTTCTCTATTTAACATGTTATATATCTGCTCTAAATCAATAAAAACTATGTTTAACTTACACTTTTTTTACTTGTAATATTTTATAAATCTTCTGTCGTCAATCTTTTAGTACAAAACTAAACTTCTCCAAGATAGGAGTATCATTTCTCACTCCCCTCTCA
>JANQBM010000004.1:23212328-23226680 GCA_025594535.1 Erythroxylum domingense
CCAATTCAATCATCATAAACTTTCTATTACAACATGCCACAAAGATCAGTACTTTACTTACTTGTTTAGCTCCAGTTTCACCTCAATTAATCAAGTCTACTTTGCCTTATACGCATGCAAGATCATCTCAAATACAAGGTGGAAATTGGGTGGTTTTCAGCAACAACAAAGCAAAAATATGAAAGACAGTAGCATATGGCTTTGTTGATGCAGAATTTTATCAAGATTTTGGAGTGGTGATGAATGAAATAAAAGAAAAATTTTAAAGCTATAGGAGGGTAGATAATTCAGTGGTGAAGGGGAGAGATGAGAAGAATGAACACAGCAGAACAACTTCTACATTAGCTTAACTCATTAGGTGCTAGGTGTCAGCATTTCATAATGACATTTTCGCCTATGCATGCATTCCGTTTATCGTCTCCATAAGTTGCCAAATGTCACAATTATGCTAGGCCATTTGTCACTCAACCTTTAAGCCATTTGTCACTCAATCTTTAAGCCATTTGTCACTTAATTATTTATGCCAATTGTCACTCAATTCTACTACCATGTGTAACTTATTTCATAGGCCTAGTCATCCTAAATTTCCATGTGTCAATTTGACATTTTTCCTAAACTAAATGTACATTTTAATTTATCAATTTTCCAGTTGTAGCAATTAATTCCAAATTTTACTAATTATAATCCACCAAACCAAAATTCAAGACATAATTAATACACAATTCACATCATGATCATTTTAAACCTTTTATACCCCTAAATATGTCAATTGAGTGCACATACAATCTTGGCAATGTTTACTAAATCATGATTCATATGTGTATACGAATATTATTCATCTGAATGAAATGCACTTCATAAATTCTTAAATGATATGACAGAATAGTCTAAGATTCTAACCCTCAGTAAGTTTTAGAACCCAGGCTATTACACATAAACACATCCAACACCTCCTGAAACAAAAAGTTAAGATCAAATTCATGCTTTAAACTAATCAACCACTTACAACACATACAGACATTAAAAAAACACAATTATAAGTTTATACACATGATAATCAGTTAAGAAAACACTTAAACACACTTAAACACCTCAAAAAACATAATATAATCTATATTTATCAAAATTCATAATGAAATGGTATAACAAAAACATCTAAGTAAGCTATTAATGGCTAAAAAAATAGACTTCCTTGAAATTGATTGAAATCTAGGACATGAGCATATATTAAACATAGTATTAGGCCTATTTTTCATGAGGCAAAGTAAGCTACCAATCATACCTCATTGGAGCTTTATATGAATTGACTTTCCTTTCCATCTTTGTTTAATTTAGTTTTTGCACTTATGGGTGTACATAATTGCTTGGTTTGATCTATTCTAAAGCATTTAATTAGTTCTTCAATGTACTTACCTTAATTGATGAATATTCATTTACTTAATTTGGAGTCTAATAAAGAAGTTGAGTTCTCTCATCTTGATTATCTCGAATTCTTTCCTCATATACTTATAACACTTCTTGCATAAGGTTTTATAATTTACATCATCAATATAAATTTAAACAATTAGAATAACATACATACGCTTTTTAATAAAAAGATTTATGTCAACCTTGCCATTAGTAAAACCATATTCTAGAAGAAGTGCACTTAACCTATCATACTAAGCTCTAGGAGCTTATTTTAAACAATATAATGCTTTATAGAGTTTATAAACACAAATAGGTGCATCATTAATTTAAAAATCGAGAGGTTAATCAATATAAACTTCTTATTGACTAAAGCCATTTAAAAATGAACTTTTAAGACCCATTTAAAATCATTTGAAATTCACGTAAGATGTAAATGCAAATAAATTAATTGCTTATAACATAGCTACCAGTGCCAATGTTTTTTCAAAATCTATGCTCTCCTTTTGATTATATGATTTAGTGAGCAATCTATCTTTATTTACCATAATGTTACCTTAACCATCTAGTTTGTTCCTAAAGACTAAGTTAGTACCTATGATTTGGTGGTCTCTTATTCTACATACATCTTAATTTTGTCAAATTGGTTTAACTCTTCATACATAAAATGAACCCAACTTTCTTCACTAAAGGCTTTTGTTATAGTCTTAAACTTAATTTGAGAAATAAAAACAATGTAACAAACCACCCTATAGAGCATATGCCCAAACATACTGATGAAGATTCGAGAACATGCTATACGAGGATGGCATGTTAAGGCAATATATCAACTAATTGCAAAATTTTCAAGCATTAAACACACTTCAGCAAACTAGTAATCATTTCAGCCCATTTCATTTATAGATATATTCAATCATGAATGTCATTACATTTCAGAATTCATATATACATTGTATAATAGCTAAGAAATACAATTCAAATACAAAATCACTGAAGACATGTGCAGATGCCACTGATCTTGATCATTAACTCATGTCCGATTACAATGGTTATATTCCAATTAGGCTAATTGGATATTCCCTGAATCCTGAAAATCAATGATGCAATTTTGGTGAGTTTTACGAACTCAGTAAGTGAACCATCATTGATGTGCACACTCATATCAAATATAAAGACAGTTCACATTCCAAATTCACAGACAATTATATCTCACATATTTCACATACTCATTTCATAATAATCAGATCATTTTCTCAATCATTCATAACATTACAATTAAATTCATATAATCTTTCACATAATGCATATATGTGTACAAATACAAATGTACATATGACTCACTTTCATTGTTGTTTTAATGTGAATGAGTGCCTTTTTAACTATCCCGTATCGGTTGTAGATGTTAGGCTTATTAATAACTGTCTCGTATCCATTCTGGATATCTGGCTCATTATAATACTAAGCTTGTGGCTATTTAAGCACATTATGCGCTTTAAGCTCTTTTTCACTAGTCACTCCAGTCACAATTGCCTTTATCAAATTGTGCATTTCAATGTAATGAGATGCATTAATTCACATTATATGCAATCAATCACTTTCATTCATCATGTACAATCACTTTTACATTTTCATCGGATCTAAGTCCGATATTCAACATTTTTGTTGAGTACATTTATTTCTTATCACTTCCAATGCAATCTAAATTATCAAACTCCTCAGACGAGCAGTGTCCGAAATTATCACATTAACATAAATATCAGTTCACTAATTGAAATTTAAGCAAATACAATCAATCCTAGAGAGAAACATCTAGGTTACTCACAGTACGCTCCAAATTAGCAATTGCCTTCATATTTTAGAAATGTTTAGATCTGATGTTCAATCTTGTGTATTTATCTTCAAGTAATACACATATTATACACATTACTAATTTGCTCAATCATATTAATATTCAATCATGCATATATATATATATGTGTGTGTGTATGTGTGTCATGTACAATATATGCTCAATTTGACTATTCTCGGGTATGTATCCTTAATCACAAGTCATGATCATTCAAACGTTATAACTTGTATATGTGTAGTTTTCACTTAGGTTTATACCTCAAGAATACTTGCCCATTCTAATATCATCAATCATTCATTCTCCAATGTTGTTCTAGCATTATATGATCACATAATATCCAAATTCCCATTCATTATTACTTAATAAACCTTACTCACTTTCTTTGGATCACATTTACTTTCCTGAGAACACTTTCATTCTTATAACACTTATAAATTTCCAAATTTTATATACTTTTATATTGTCAATCCATTCTTATACTGTAACCTTAATTAAAAACCTAAACTTATCAAACACTTTATTAACTTATTAAACCTCAAACTAAGTTCATTTCAAGCCTTAATTAAGTCTAACATGCACCATAGGAAAGTATCTTATCATTAGTTGGTTCAAATATCACATAAAAAAATAACAGTTCACTCTCATTGCCTTTCCTATGATCATGGAAGACTACCCACGATCGTAGGATGTGTCATTTGAACATTTCACCCTCATTGCATTTCCCACGATCGTGGAAGACTTACTACGATCTTGGGATGGGTGATTTGTGAAATTCCCAGTCATTTCCTTCATGTTTAACCCAAAATTTAATTCTTTCTTACCCACTCAAAACATCTTGTACATAGTTCATCATTTAGACTTCATTTTCTCATCATTTTCACCTCAATTCTAACTCAAAATCATCTATACTAAAACTCATAAACTATTATTGACCATTTATACAAACACAAAACACAATTCCATACATATCTTCAACAACATTTCAGCCCACTTTATCATCATTAACACCATCTATCTATCTCTAAACTATCACCATAAATGTTTCTATTAAATCAAGCTATGAAGAACAAGATCTTACTTACTTGTTTAGCTCCAAGCTCTTCAAATCATCAAATAAACCTAGCTCCTCTAAGCTCACACGATCATCAACATTTTAAGCAAGAATAAGTTAGGTCTTTTAGTAGCAAGAAGAAGATTGAGTAGCAAAGTGCAAGAATGTAGCAAAGCTTAACGTTGAGAGGATTAGGTGAGAGTTTCGTGAATGTAGAGAAGAAAGAAGAAGATGAAATCATGTAATAAATGAAAGACAAATGAAAGATAAAGATGGTTGTTTTTTAATGAAAATATTGTGGGTTAAGGTGTGTGGCAAGGGTGGTGACACTTATCCCTTGCCAAATGCCATCTCTCTATGGTTCCAATTGTCACATTATAATTAGTCCACTCTTATCCCTTGCCAAATGCCATCTCTCTATGGTTCCAATTGTCACACTATAATTAGTCCACTTGCTACTTTATATTTTAGCCATTTGTCATAAATCTCGAAGTCATTTGTCACCCAATTTTTTATGCCACTTGTCAATTATTTCTATTGCCATATATCACTTATTTCTACTACCATTTATCGATTTGTCTTGCTACTCGACATTTTTTTCCTAGTCCAAAAATACATATAAATTCATTAATCTCACAATTGTAACAATTAATTCCAATTTACTAATTATAAACCATCAATTAATTGTCATTGGTAAACCAAAGTACAAGAGATTGGAAATACATATTCATATCTCATTCATTATGCTCAGTCGTTAATCACATTCATCATAGTTTCATACCCCAGAATACGTCAATTGAGTGTAATTTGTCTATTTAATAATTAATGTATGTATGTTAGTATTATGCATTTGGACAAAGTTATAATAAAATCATGTCATAAAGGTACCAATTTCATTATGTATACTGTCACTCATGTGATTCATTAGTCTAACAGTTTAAATCTCTCCACAATTTGAAACACAGGATACTATAATTCTCTCCCTCTTTAAGACATTTCTTCCTCAAAATTTTTAACTAACTGATTCCACAGATGGGGGTAATATTGTCTCATGTTTTTCTCAATCTCTCAATTGACTTCTTTACTTGAATGATTTTCTCCAATCATTCAATTTCTTCAGATTCATTAACGGCTTATCCTGATGTTTGACCATTTTTACTGGTTTTTTCAAACATTACGAATCATTTGCAATCTTAACTTCTTGAGTTGGTAACACATACATCAAATCTAACTTGTACCTCTTGAACATTTTAGCATAGAATATAGTGTGTACCTAAGTTCTTCCCACAATAGCAATAGTGTTATCTTAAATTCAAGAACCTAATAATGTAGTTGGATACTTTACAACAAACAAAACACATGTACTCTCTATAGTATGTTCAATTTCTAGTGCTTGAGTCTTATATCTATCTGACTCCAATATTTATTTCTGATTCGTTCAATATTTATTCATTCCTAGAAGTGGAACATTTGGTCTATATGATACAGTTCGATGAAATTCTTCATCAAAAGAAGATTTTTCTCCTCAATCAACTATACATTTTACATAATCCTTATCAGTGAACTACGTTCTTAATCTTTTTTCAGCCATTCTTAATACCTCAATAAGATCAATTACTATCATATCTTACATGATCATAATGTTCTATATATTAATGCTTATCGAAGTAGTAGTCGTATTCATTTACTTTTTTACTTAGGTACATACCATCAAGATCATCACATTTTATGTAGAGATTTATTTTCGAAAGGTCACCAATTAGTATCTTAAACTGATGCACCTTACTCTTAATTGATTCTAAAAAACATTTGAGTAGTCTATGACTATACAAAAATTACTTCTCCTTAGTAGTTACCATTTCAATATATCCATCTAAATCCGTGCTTCCACTACGCTACTCTGAGTCATCTCAGAATTTTAATTATAGGGGTTAAGACCTAAGAGCATTCAAATGTCATAGATCATTTCGTATACTATATCCAAGCATATAATACATATGTGCTCTGTAACATCATTTACCAAGGTAACCACATTATTGGATATACACTTACAATAACTTATCAACTTAACCTTGAGGACTTCTGTATATATTGCTATCACTTATTTCATCTTCCAGTTATCATTTATTCCATCTTACAAACGTATGTTCTCAATCAATTCGAAAATATAGATACGTAGCCATCATGAAATTCTGATCTCAAGTCCACTGATATAACCTCATACTAAATCATAAACTTTTAACACAATAATTATACAACCATTCCAAGTCTAAGTTCAATCTTTCAAGGTTATAGTAATTTTTGATTTCTTCCAACTTTGCTTGTACACTTTCAATCCTGTCGTTTCTACCTATATCTTTATTTCTTTCTCAGTCATTCTATGAAAATGTTTTCACATCCATATCAATTCAAAGGTATATAACCACAACACAATATTGATATTAGATTCAATGATACAACCACAAATACAAATGCATCGAGTCTTTTTCAAACATATCGAACCATGTCGTATTTCTTATTTCTAGATATCCATAAACTTTCATTTACTTACACTCGAACAGATCATCCTTCTTCTCATTATTTCTAACAACTCAGACTCTTAACAAATGTTAATGTGTGTGACTTAAGTAAATATGACTCAAACTGGGAATTAGTTGCCACTGTATGCTATGATATGTTTAAGATGCATGTACCTTGACAATATGCCCAAGTAAGATACTAAACCTGGGGCTCTAATATCAAAAACTGTAACAAACCACTCTATAGAGCATATTCCTGAATGTACTAACGAATATTAGAGAACATACTCTACGAGGATGGCAGATGAAGACAATCAATCAACTCATTGTAAATTTTTTAAGCATCAAACACATTTCAACAAACCAGTAATCATTTCGACCCATTTCATTTATAGACATATTCAGTCATGAATGTCATTACATTTTAGAATTAAAATACATTATACAATAGCTAAGAAATACAATTCATATACAAAATCAATAAAAACATGTGTAGATGCAACTTATCCCAACCATTAACTCATGTTCGATTATATTGGCTATACTCCAATTAGGCTAACTGAATATTCCCTGAATCTTGAAAATCAACGATACAATTTTGGTTAGTTTTTTAAACTCAATGAGTGAACCATCATCGATGTGCTCACTTAAAGATAGTTCACATTCTAAATTCACAGATAATCATATCATCACATACTTCACATAGTCATTTCATAATAATCAGATCACTTTCTCAATCATTCATAACATCACAATTCTATAAATTCATGTAATCTTTCACAAAATACATGTATCTGTATAAATACAAATGCACATGTGACTCACTTTCATTGTTACTTTGTTATGAACGGGTGCCTTTTTAACCGTCCCATATCCGTTGTGGATACTGAGCTCATTAATAACCGTCCCGTATCTATTCTGGATATTGAGCTCTTTATAATACTGAGCCTGTGGTTCTTTAAGCTCAATATGAGCTTTAAGCTCTTTTTCACTAGTCATTCCGGTTACAACTGCCTTTTTTCTGATCATGAATTTCAATGTAATGAGATGCATCAATTCACATTATACGCAATCATTGGCTTTCATTCATCATTTACAATCATTTTCACATTTTCCTCAGATCTAAGTCCGACATTCATCATTTTAGTTGAGTACACTTATTTCTTCTGATTCACATTCAATTATGATCACTTCCAATACAATCTCAATTATTAAACTCCTCAGACCATCAGTGTCTGGAATTATCACATTCATATAATATCAGTTAAATAATTGACATTTAAGTAAATACAATCAATCCTAGTGAGAAATATCTAGGTTACTCATAGTACACTCCATATTAGCAATTTCCTTCATGATTCGGAAACTTCCGGATGCTGATATTCAATCTTGTGTATCTATCTTCCAGCAATACACATATTGTACACCTTAGTAATTTTCTCAATCATATTAATATTCAATCATACACACACACACACACAGACACACAGACACACTCTCTCTCTCTCTCTCACACATATATATATATGTGTGTGTGTGTGTGTGTGTGTGTGTCATGTACAATGTATGCTCAATTTGACTATTCCAGGTATGTATCCTTAATCACAAGTCATGATCATTTAAATGGTATAACTTGTATATGTCTAGTTTTCACTTAGGTTTATACCTTAATAATACTTGCCCATTCTAATGTCATCAATCATTCATTCTTCAATGTTATTCTCGCATTATATGATCACATAATATCCAAATTCTCATTCATTATTACTTAATACACCTTACACACTTTCTTTGGATCACATTTACTTTCTTAAGAACACTTTCATTCCTATAACACTTATAAATTTCCAAATTTTATATACATTAATATCTTTAATCCATTCTTATGTTATAACCTCAATTAGCAAACTAAACTTATCAAACACTTTATCAACTTATTAAACCTCAAACTAGGTTCATTTTAAGCCTTAATCAAGTCTAAAATGCACCATAGGAAAGTATCTTATCATTAGTTGGTTCAAACATCACATAAAAGATAACATTTCACTCTCATTGCCTTTCCCACAGTTGTGGAAGACTTCCCAAAACATCTTGTACATAGTTCATCATTTAGACTTCATTTTCTCATCATTTTTACCTCAATAACAACTCAAAATCATTTGTACTAAAACTTATAAACTATTATTGATCATTTATACGAAAACAAAGCATAAATCCATACATATCTTCAACAACATTTTCAACACACTTTATCAACATTAACACCATCAATTTGTCTCTAAACTATCACCATAAACGTTTCTATCAAATCAAGCCATAAACGTTTCTATTCATTAACGGCTTATTGTGATGTTTGACCATTTTACTGATTTCTCCAAACATTACGAATCATTTGCAATCTTAACTTCCTGAGCTAGTAACACATACATCAAATCTAACTTGTACCTCTTGAACATATTAACATAGAATATAGTGTGGAACTAAGTTCTTCTCACAATAGCAATATTGTTATCTCAAAATTCAAGAACCCAATAATGTAGTTAGATACTTTACAACAAACAAAACACTTGTCCTCTTTATAGTATGTTTAATTTCTCATGCCTGAGTCTCATATCTATCTGACTCCAATATTCATTTCTGATTCGTTCAATATTTATTCATTCCTAGAGGTGGAAGATTTGGTCTATATTGTAACATCTTGCCACCTATACATACTGTTAGAACAATTAATTGTGAGACTTTTACATGACTTAAGATAAATGAATGTTATACATAAGTTATGACATATTGTTTGGCACATTCATACAATTGTACATGCTTTCATTTGGCATTTTCGAGTAAGTATGACAAATTTTGATTATGATAAATGGTGAATCAGTGAAGATAAATAGCATACGTGAGGGACGAGTAATGGACCCATGCATAATGTTGTTTAAGTTAGGAAGACTCTACTACAGTTTGTAATTATGACAAATGGTGAGTCAGCAGAGATAAATAGTACATGTGAGGGACATGGAATGGACTCATGTATTACATTGTTTAAGTTAGGAAGAATCTACCATAGTTCTGATTTCTTACTGAAACACTTCACATCGCGATTCTCTTCCCTGACCTTCACCACCGAATAGCGATCTAGCAATCTTTGTGGTGCTGATTTCTATTTCAGTGTTAGAGTATTTGCTAAGCGAGTAAGTGGTTATAATGTCATTTCTGCTATGTAAATAAGCATGTGCATGTTGGATATACATAATTGCATAAAAAGGGGTTCACAGTGTAGAGAATAGATATGAGGGTTCTGGATGTTGGTTAAATTGAAAAGAGAACGCAGAAGAAAGGAAATGTAGGCATACTACACAAGTATGGATAGTAGTTTGCGATTCTGGCATTTATGTGAGTTTTGGCTTTTTGAGCGATTTGGTATTCTGGGGTTAAAAAGAAAGTAGTATAGATGATATTTTCATGATGGAATTATGACAACAATGACAACGATGTATAGAACTTGTATAGGCATGAAAGATGATAAGTTCTGCTTCATCTATTTCCTGTATCCTCTGTAAAGATGCAGAGATGCATCCTCTAGGAGTTATTCTCTTTTGTAAGAGATCTTCTTCAGCAAAGTTATCTTCTTTTGTAAGGATGCATCGTCTGTCAAGATGCATTTTTATATGAACCAGACTTCGTCTGTGTCTTGATTTCTCTACTACCAAACTTCTTCTGTATTGTTTCTTCGAGATGCTGCCATCTTCGTCTGGGTGACGTCATCTTCCTTCGTATTACTTCGTCTGTGTTTTGTATTCTCTGTGAACCAACTTCTTCTTTGATGATGTCATCTTCCTCTGGGTGACGTCATCTTCCTCTGTGTTTTGGTTTCCTCTGTCTTTTGCTTCTTCTATCCTTTGCTTCATTTGTCTTTTGCTTCATCTGTGTATTGCTTCTTTTGCTTCTTGCATTCGTCTGCTTTCGACCTAAGTGGCTGAACTGCGTCTATGTTACTGTTCATGAACTTCATCTATGTTACTATTCACAGACTTCGTCTGTGTTACTATTCATAGACTTCGTATGTGATGACGTCAGCTTCCTCTGGGTGACGTCATCTTCTTTTGTAAACCATCTTCTTCTGTGATTCATTTTCTTCTGTAAGGGTGCATCGTCTGTAAAGATGCACCTTCTGTAAATAAATTTATATCCATTGCACCCCCTAAGTGTACGAGAAACCTAAGAGAGTGCCATGCAAAGAGGCCAATAAGAATTGAATCATAATATTGATGGTTTACAATAAGTCTTGATAAGGGAGAGAGAGATTGTGAAGAGACACCGAAATTGCCATTGAACATGCATCGTGCATATTTTCTATACGTTGATATGTTTAGTACGTTGTACAAAAGGTGATAATTATGAATGTGTTTTTTCTGTTTTAGAGGAGCACATCGGACGACAATCAGACATTGCCAGACCATCTAGGAAATAGCTTATAGGAGCGTACTGTGAGTCAACCTAGATGATTTCCTAAGATTGATTTGATTTGTGTACACCTTGATTCTGTCAAATTTCCAATATTATTGAACTGTTTTGTACTGTTTCTGGATTCCAGACCTGATGTCTTAGGAGTTTAATAGTTAGGCATGTATTGGGAGTGTTTTGGTGTGATATGAATTTGAATTTTGCTTCTCAACGATAGTTGAATGTCGGACTGAGGTCCGATGATTATGAAACCATCATCTGAACATTTGTATGAGATTTTGTTTATGATCTATTCAGTATTTGATGCATTTCATAAAATGCATGCTCAGATAAAGGCATTGTGACTTGAGATGCCAGTTAGAAGCACTTCCACGTAGAGCTTTGCTTCGTGATCTCTATGTTCTGCACGTTGAGCTATGCTCCGTGAATTTGTTCCGATTGAGCCCTATGGGCCAAACTTTGTATAGGTGTGTGAAAGGCACTTAGTCACAACAATAAGAATGAATATGAGTTTCATGAATGTCCCATGTAATGACGTGCGTAACATGTAAACGATATGCAAGTCGTAATGAAGGGTCATCTGTTATGCTAATTTTAGAATGGATGCTTATCTTATTGAATGAATAACTGTGAAATATGTGTTGTATTTGCGTAATCCGGTGAATTCATTAATGATGGTTCATTCATTGAGTTCGCAAAACTCATCAAAAATTGCACCGTGACTTTTTAGGTACGAGATAGGAGACCTAGGTTATAGTCAAGACATAAAGTTTTTCGTGGATAGAGATATGGATCAGAGGTCTGTCAAATGACTCCCGAACTGACTTCCGAAGGAAAATAGTTGTGGTCATTTTGTAAATTTTGTCTGAACCTGTATAGAGTTTTGTAAACAATTGTTGAGAAGAACAATGTATATTTTATTAATGAATGAAGTGAATGTTTAAGAGGAAATGATAACAATTTCGAGTATGTTAGACGATGCCATGTGCAAGTTAGATTCGTTATTGCTCCAACATACCATTATCGTAGGTTATGTAACAAAAAGCTTAGGTACGTACCCTATGGTAGTGGGATGTTGAATTTTTAGTATCAGAGCATGATTTGGCATCTCTAGGGTCGAATATGAGTTGAGATATGCTAAATAGAGAGATATTCCGATAGTGATCACACTTTCCTTGGTCATTATAGGTCATCTTCTGTAGGAGCTCACGATGTAGAGTCAGCTGACAGGGAGTCTGTAGGAGTCAATGTAGAGTCTCCTGTACCTGAGTTTGCTCAAATACGTCCGAGAATTCCCGTGAGGCAAGAAAGAAGATATGATAAGCTGAGAAAGCAGGGAGCTGTAGACTTCTATGGAAGTACAGACACGGCTGAAGCTGAAGGATGACTGGAGCGAATTGAAAGAGTGTTCGACCAGATGGATTGCGAAGAAGATGAAAGATTCGATTATGTTATCTCACTCCTGCAAGGTCTCGCATACCAGTGGTGGAAAACTGTTCCTGGCAGTACCACCAGACCTTGTAGTTTGACCTGGGGGGATTTCCTGAGAGTGTTCCGAGAGAATTATATGCCAAAGATTTATTTGGATAAGAAGATGAACGAATTTTTGGACCTGAAGCAATGTAGACTTACGGTGGCTGAGTATAAGGTCAAATTTAATGAGCTAATAGGGTATGCGACTGTACTGGTCCCAACTGAAGAAGAGAAATGTAGACGGTTTGAGGATGGGCTGAATATGGAGATCAGAATGAGACTCAATATTTCCAATTTGAATAGTTTTACTGAGCTTCGAGCAGCCTCGATGAGAATTGAGCAATTGTTGAAAGAGAGTCAAGCTGGGAATAAACAGGAGGTTAGAGGTAAGAGGCAGGATGAGTCTCGGGCTAATTCTGGCATCAGAAAGCGACAGAATAGATCATCTCGATTTCAGTCTAGATCGAGACAATCTGGATCTTGAGGGAGAGGCAGAATAGTTCGATCTGGGGGAGGCAGAGGACAAACATCTATCAGTCAGTCATACCAATTGCCTGAATGTGAACATTATGGAAAAAGGCACGGCGACGAATGTTGGCGAATATCAGGAGCATGTTTTCGATGTGGCTCATACGAGCATCAGATTAAGGACTGCCCTGAGATGTTAGAAGTATAGTCTGGAATGAGAGGGAGCACCAGAACTGAAAACACAGTCCAGCAAAGTAGAGCTGGCAGATTTGCACAGAGAGGGAGAGGTGGAGGTATAACTCAGTCATCAGGGCCCAGTGCCAGAACTGAGGTGCAAAGTAGTCAATCGCAACCTCAAGCTAGGGTTTACGTAATTACTAGACAGGAGGCACAGGACTCTCCAGATGTAGTAGTAGGTGTGTTGAATGTTTTTAATTTTGAGGCATATGCATTGGTAGATCCAGGATCTACACATTCATTCATCACCCCGCATCTGGCATCTAAATTGCATTGTGAATGTGAGACATTAAAGTGTGGTCTGATAGTGAATATTCTTGTTGGTAGCACAACAGTGATTGGTGAGGTATGTAAGAAGTGTATAATTAAGATTGATCAGGTAGACTGAGAAGCTGATCTGATTGCATTGTAACTGAAAGAGATAGACCTCATTTTAGGCATGGATTGGGTCACTGCTCATAGGGCAGTGATAAATTGTTATACTAAGGAAGTAGTGCTTGAGTCTCCTAATCAGCCAAGGGTGGTGTTTCGAGGAGTCAGTCAGGCAGTGCCAGCCCCACTAATCTCATTTTTGAGCACTTTGAGATTGATTCAAAGTGACTGTGAAACTTATCTAGCCCATGTGGTGGACACTCGAAGTGAACAAACCATTCAGGACATTCCAGTTGTTAGGCAATTTTTGGATGTGTTTTCGGCTGACCTACCAGGGTTACCCCCAAATAGGGAGACTAAGTTTACCATCGATATTGTTCCAGGAGCTGTTCCTGTAGCACCCCTTTACCCTAGGGTACACACCGGGACGCCCACAGGTCATTTCGGTACATATCCTATGATAAGGGTGAGCTACGTGCGATCACTACAGTCACTCCACATGGCATCACATTAAT
>JANQBM010000004.1:23381660-23400076 GCA_025594535.1 Erythroxylum domingense
AAGAAAGAACACCAATAAGATTAATTTTTTAAGATATGCACATTTTTTAGTGACCCATAAAGAACAATAGATTAAAAAATGACATAAATTTATTTTCAAGGCACATTAACAACTTACACTAATAGTTGTTCCTTTGTGTAGAAATATTAGAGCCAAATTAGTTACCAACTGTAATGGAAAAATGTCAAAGGAATTAAATAAAGCTTATATAAGACTCATTCCTAAGATCCCTAATCTAAAATTTTTTAAGGTCTTTAAGTTGTTGGCTTTAAGATTGAAAAAATGCTTTGAGCTCCACCACAATCCATCATAAGTAGCTTTTATATAAGAAGTGAATATTAGCGATAATATCCTTTTGGCTCAATAATTATTCAAAAACTACTATAGGAAATCATCAACAAAAAATTATAAAATAAAAATTGATTTTTAAAAAGATTTTGACTCCATCAATTAGAATTTCATTCTCCACACTCTGAAAGCTTTAGGATTCCTCAAAATTCACCAAATGGATTGAATAATATATCTTAACTACATATTTTAGCGTACTGATTAATGGTGAGCCTACTTATGACTAAGGGAACAAAGAGCTTGAGACAATATGATCCATATCCTTTTATCTGTTCACTCTATGCATTGAGGTGATAACTAGGCTGATTGATCACAACATGAAGATTGAGGGAAATTTCATTTACCATAACAAATGCAAGAAGTTGAGGGCTTATGACATTATTTTCATATGACTTATTGTTTGATGGGATCAATTCAAAAGTGATATTTTAAAATTGCAAAAGTTTGTAATACGAATTCTGAGTCAAAATATGAGTGCAACAGCGTGTAAAAAGAATTTGAGTACAAAATATTGAATGATTTGGTCTTTTTTCGATACAACTTAAAGCTTAAGACATTAATTTCGATACTATTTCTTGTAATTTTTTAATAATTTAATTTTATTCATTTACTAGGGTTTTTAATAGAACAAGTAGTTATATAGGTCTAATTTGGCTTAACCTTATAGATATTTTGGAGGATTGAGTTTCTGAAGAATCGATTTTGATAGATAAGAGTGACTTGGAAGATAATCTTGGATGATAAAGTATTGATATATCATTTGATGTAATGAATTTGAATGATAGTAATAATCAACCTCCTTTTAATAATGAAGATTTTGTATCAAATAAGAATTGAGATCAATGTGATTTGAGCAGATAATTGATTAAATAAATTTATAAGTTTTCATTTATCTTCTTCTTTTAATTTCACTTATATTTGATATATATGTTAAATTATATATATACAATACAATTATAAATATTTTTATTTCAAATTTAACTTTTAATTGGTTAATCCCTCGGTACAAACTCTTTTTATAAATTGTAATAGTTAGAGAGTCGTAAATATTTATTATTTTTATTTGAAGTTTTGATGTAATTGATATTTATTATATTATGAAATTATAATATTTTAAGTATCTTATATTGGTTTTATTTTTATATTTTTATAATAATTAAATAATCTTTTCCATATTAATTGCAATTATTATTTATATGTGAAATAAATGAAATGTAATATTAATAAAAATAAATAAAATTTTGTTATTTCAAATTTCTATTATTATTATTTTTGAAAATATGATTTGATGTAAAATTATGAATTCTACATTACAATACATTGAAGGGCTATTTTATAATTTAAAAAAAATTCAAGCTATTTTAGACATTTAAAAAATACTTTAAATACTACCCGATATTAATTGGTACCAGAACCAAGTCAGATATTGAGTACAATATTCGTAACATTGCTATATACTCATCATGATATTCGTAACATTGCTTTATACTCGTCATGATCCCACTTTATCCCATATATGACAAAGAAACTCACATTTAACGGTTTAACTCGATAAACACACAGTTCGTCAGTCGTATAAACTTTGTCCTCAATGTGTGTGACGCCATGCCTCCTTCCAGTGGATCAGGGTCAGTGCAAAAGGATTCCCATCTCAGAATGCATGGTCTCATTTACAAAAGTATTAAATAGGCGTTCCTGCAAGATTGGCAGAAATTGAACATTTTACGAACTGTTCCTCTAGCTTACTTCTCAAGAGATAATGTACATAGCATCCAACTAGAAGTGCATGTCCATGATGACCTTTTTGCAGGTTTCAATGAAGAGGCTAATTTTGACACTAAGTGGATAAATTCTAATGGAACATGGTGAAAATCATTTGCATCTGAATCTGCTCTGACCTGATAAAAGTACCCATAATTAGCATTAGAATATCTCCATGTCCATCGAGTGTGCTAGTACTCCGTCGTCTTCCCACTCCACATTCTTGGCTTTTGGATCTTTTCCAATTAATTTCAACGGCACTTCCAGTGGTGGTGGTTTCTGCGTATATCAGACGTGAACTGCTCTTTATGAAATCATTATTTTTGACCATAATATCGTCTGCTAGAATCCAAATTATCATCTAGAAGATAAAGAAATCCAATTCATTAGTCGAAGATGAAAGTACCATGCAGCGAATGAGAGGCCAACTAATTCCACGGAAGAAAGGGTGTTGCTTGATTTCACTAGCACCTGAATGCGAACCTAAACGCATGGCAGGATCTCTGATCAACAGTGCATTAATCAATTGCCTGGCAGTGAGACTAACCTGAATTGTTAAGTCAGTAATATCAGCCACCAAATAGTAGAAGGCTTAGAAGCTTAACAGATTACGACGGCATAAAATGCATGAAGTCTTGAGGCTAGGCATGAGTATAAAAGATTGGGATCAGCATTAAAGTTTGTTTGGGTTGTATGTATGATGCTTTTAAAGAAAAGACAAGTAATATCGTATTTAAATCCATTGGCATTTATGGTTTTTATACATGTGAAAAATAGAACCATATGACCCTTAGTTGCATCAACAATAATGAAAATTAATTTCAAGTTGCAATGGAAATAACTCGGTAAGTACCATTCTCTAGTGGGAGATGAGAGTGAAAAGAGAAGGGTTAGTAGAATGGCTTAACCATAATTAGGATCCAGGTCTACTTAGGACAATGGTTTAACACAGGCACTTGTTAGTTTCTAGCACAGGACAAATAAAAGACATAGTATCTAACAATTCATTGACGCAGACTGGCTAAAACCTTTATTATCTCTAATTTCTTTTGATGAGTTAAAGTAATTGTTCCTTTCTACGTGTACAGTAAAAATATATTCTTCAATTCATGTGGTAGACAACACAAACGAAGAGCATTATAAATGAAACAGCTAAAAGCTAGAGGTAAGAGATGGAAATTAAATAACTTACTGGTATGCTACTCGGAAAGGTAAGATCTTTATGCAAAATGTTGGAGAAAGTCTTTTGCCTGTTCTTTCCTCTGAAAGGTGTACGACCATATAGCATCTCATACAACAGTATACCTGAATTGGAATATATAAACAAGTCAACAGTTAACCTTATCTTGGGAAGTTAATGCAATCTATAGGAACAATTTCCGCAGAAAATACACCTTATATACCAAGAAAAAGAAAAAGAAAAAGTGCAAAAGGATTAGATGTATTGTCCAGCCAAGGATGGGACGACCATCTGCTAGGCAACTGGAACAAGAAAGGCAGACATCTAGAATATCAGCATGTGCATATTTTTTTAGAAGCCACGTCCCCCATATTCCACCCTACTCGATGAGAATGTAAACCCTCATGGAAATAAACCAAATGTATCATGTGCTGCTCGTATAAGTTAAGAAGTTCCATTAAAGGAATAGCTATCACCAAATTTAACCGTGATTTGAATCGAATTCCCCTCAATATTCAATAGTGTGAAACTAAGTATGATACCATGTGAAGTAAGAGAAAGATCTATACTAGGTCTAACGCGGTTCAGTTATAAAGTAAATGGATGTATCACTAATTATATTGGTTCACATGATTTTCCAGGTTTAGAGGCGTTGTAATCTAGACCAAAACCAGAAAGAAAAAGAATAGCTGATATTATTAAGAAAAATATGATTTAAGTTTAGTCAATTAATAGTTGTGGCATGCCAGAATGCACTTACCAAGAGCCCACCAGTCGATAGCACTACTATGACCTGAGCCTGTTATTATTTCCTGAAACCAAAGAAACCAAACTATTGTGTGAACCAAATTATACTACCATGATTAAAGTGCTTTTGTTATTTTTATCATTAGAAGAGACATATATTAAACTTCTTGAGCAGTTTGCAAGGAGACATTATTAACAATGAATTATTTTAACTAATTATATTACAATTAATTATTATATATAGAAATAACTAGAATATAGATATATATAAATTCATAGTCACAAGAAACTTGATGATAAAGAAATCAATGTCAGCAACAATATTCTGATCTTCAACCATTGTATTCTTATCCAGGAGTTGTATGTAATGCATGCTTGCTTCCATAAACCAGAATTAGCAGTCAAAATACTCGAGTTCAAGGAAAGCAACTACAATTCTAGTAGTTTAACACTTCCAAAGAATTGGTATAACAGTACCTTCATAAATTATACACTCTGAATGTAATAAAGAGAATCAAAACAAAATATATAATAAAAGATCTTCACAGTCCATTTATTGTGTTAGAAATTTAAACTTCCATGGTACAAGGTTTCATATACCGGAGCAATGTATTCTTCAGTTCCAACAAAAGAATTCGATTGTGCTATTGGTTCTGCAACAAAAATTGCTGGTAGCTGGCTTCTGGATCTTCTTCTCCTATTAGATGGCGGATTCACAATAATCTGCAGCACATACAAAAAGTTTAGATAACGTCCAAATGAAGTCACAGAAACTTACTGTAAGATGGAATGTTGAAAATATCATCTATTGCATATCAATCAAGAGCCTACCATTAAACGTGTCATGCTGAAATAAATGAAATCTAAAAATCTTGCTACATTAAATCAAAACTAATAAAAATTCTTGAGAAATTTTGGGTGAAGGAAACTCCACAATTTTGAAGAAACTAAAATGGGAGGGTAACAACCCGTCTTTGTATGATGTACACCTATAGAATGTGCTGTGGATCACCTGAAATTTCCCTTCAGGCACTAGATAGAATATGATGCCCTAATTAAAATCCTCAAGATATGGAAAATCAAAGTTAAAATGCATGCATGCTTATATAATTACATACTTGTGGGTTACAGGACGTCATAAATGATAAATCAAAGTCGGTTAAAACAATATGACCATCCTTCTGGAGCAAAATATTTTCTGGCTTTAGATCCCTGTATATTATCCCTGAGATGAAGCCATTATAAAATGTCAAATCAGTTGAAAGAAATAAGGAAGGACAAAATTTACTGCAGAGAAGCATTATAAGGAACATTTTGTGTTACATATATAACAACCAAATAAAAGACTAACCATCTATGGTTGTAGGAACTCATTCAACACTCGTCTAGTAGGATTAATTGTTGAAATAAACCAAAAAGAGTTAAATATTTCTTGTCATTAATTCAAAGAAAAAGCAAGAATTCCTGTGTTTAGCCATTGCCAAATAAAAATCAGTTTACACATGAGACCGCCATACAGTTCTGTAAGTTCCTAATTCATTTAAGAAGAAACTAAATAGCGATATGTCCACACATCATCACCACATTGGCAAAACGTGATCACTTTTCCATCCCGTCAATAAGTCACCGTTATCAAATGCATAAAAATAAATGTGTTTGCATGACATTGAGTTGTATATCCCACCCATTACTGACCATAATTTTTCCTTTCTGTATCATTTTTATGTTACCCATCATGAAAAGCTATATAAGCTACACTTATGTCCCTTCAACTTACCATGAAACTCATCAGGGAAGCACTAATATGTCAAATACCCATCTTTTCTCCAATTTATATAGTATATGAAGAAAAAGTAAGCAAACTGGTATCGTTAGTACAGCATACAATATAGACTGAGTTGATAGAAGTACCTAAACAGTGAAGATATTCCAAGCCAATTATGACCTCGGCTGCATAGAATCTGCAAATGTAAAAGGAATGAAAAAGAAAACATGTATAATATTGGTATACAATATCTTATTTGAGGTACATGAATTGAAATCAACACACCAATAAAATGTCTGAGGATTATTCAAATTGTTTTAGATCCCGCTGTAAGTTATTTGGAGCAGGGATTGTCAGGATGGAAACAGTTACTTATCTATTTCACTAGAGTACGAGTAGATAAACATAAATCTTTCCTATCACTTCTATGTCCTCTCACTCTTCCTATATTCAATTCCTGAATAGATACCCTCATTGCACCACATTTTATTTACTTTAATCCTTTGAAATTTTCCACCAAAGACTTGGACTATACTATAACTCAAATCAGTTCCTCAGCCCATGGGAACAGAAGTAAAGGCCCTTAAAATTCAAAAGACCATCAATTTTTCCTTCTAATTTCAATAGCTATATTCAAATAGAATTTTTTGGTGAACTGTTAAGTAAACAAAACTATTTACAACAAACAATTGTTAATTTGAAAAATTAGAGTACCTTGCAGATTCCTCCTTAAACAATTTCATTGGTTGCTTGTCAAGTAATGCAAATAACTCTCCACCAGGGCAAAAGTCTGTTATCAGACAAACGTGTGTAGAAGTCTGAGGAGACAGAAAAGCATCAGAATATTTTGATATTTCTGATAATCAGCTAATCCTGCATAAAGAGGATTTCTTATTGCTGGAAGAAAACAATAAAAATATTGTGCGAGCAGTTTAACCCTTATCGAATATCGAGAAGCAGGATAGGAAAAAGGAAAAACTCTGCAGTCAATCATTCCTATGGTATTTGTACCAAAATTAGACCTTCAAATCTTGATGCTACAGCAGCATTTTTCCGACTACTTTTAGTTTCAACATATAGAACGTTTTATCAACTACACACAAAGAAACTGATTTATAGGATGTCATATAGCGAATAATTTTTTTGGAAATTTGAAGATTGAAAATATAGGAAACAAAACTAATACGCTACAGTTAATAAGCAGACCTGAAATGAAGTGTACAGTGAGGGAAGAAAAGGATGATCTAGAAGACAAATAATTTCCCTTTCAACACAAGCACGATGAACCTGTAGACATTAACAAGAAAAGAAGATAATTGGCCACTGTGTTGCAATTCATGAGTGATAACATCATACATTCACTATTCAGCTCCTATTTTGATATACTTAAATTACTGTTAAATTTGTAATGGGCCTACCGGCTCACACAAGTATGAAACTTAGACCGTACACGAGTCTAAGTAAGGTTCCACCTAAAACCAATTGGCCATAAGTGGAATAGCCCACTAGGCTTATATATTAGTCTTTTTTCTCCTCTTTCTTTGATGTAGAATACATAGGTATTCTCAACAATCCCCCTCACATGTGAGTCCCTTTTTTTTTTTTCAAATTTGTAATGGGCCTACGGGCCCACATGAGGAGAAAAGTTAGACTACACACAAGCCCAAGTGAGATTCTATCCTAAAACCAATTGGTCAAGATCTTCATTGGCTCTGATACCATATTAGAATTTTCAATATGGGAAGAGTGTAGAGCCTATTAACAAGAATTGGGCTTGGGTCTAACCATTCCCAAAATGACTAAAACTAGTCATTTGGTTAGTTGGCCCTTATCATTTATTAAACCTTTAAATTTTTCATTTTTAATCAATGAGGGTTACTCTAATACTCCCCTTCAAGTGCAACTGGGATTGAGCATCTAGTTATCACTTAAAATAAATGCAGCGGTAATCAAACCGAGCTGCTGATACTAGACATTCAAACAGACAACCGAGAAATTAAGAATCTGAATTAGACCTGCTTTGATATCACGTTAAATTTGAAATGGGCCTACGGGCCCACACGAGGAGGAAAGTTACACCATATACAAGCCTAAGTAAGGTTCCATCCTAAAATCAATTGGCCATAAGTCGAGTAGCCTACTAGGCTTATATGTTAGTCTTCTTTCCCCTCTTTCTTTGATGTGAGACACTCACATGTAAGTATTCTCAACACTCCCCTTCACATGTGAATCTCTTTTTACTTGGGCAATCCAGAGGGGTATGTAAACAATCCTCTCAGGGCTAGACTTTGGATTGAGGTCAAATAGATCCCCTCTTGGGGCAAACAATACTGCTGGGCCATTTGCTCCATGTAAACTTTAAATCCTTCTCTAGTTACTTAAATGATGGACCCCCTTTTGGGCCAAACAATAGGCTAAGATCATTGGCTCCAATATCATATTAAATTTGCAATGGACCTATAGCCTATACGAGGAGAAAAGTTAGACCACACATAAGTCCAAGTAAAGTTCCATCCTAAAAACAATTGGCAATAGGTGGAATAGCACATTAGACTTATATGTTAAGACTTATTTCCCCTCTTTCTTCAATGTGGGACACTCACATGTGAGTATTCTCAACAATTATTAATCATATTCCAGGTTTTCTGCAGGCTTGACTATTCAAGCAAATATGTACTACAAAATGCTTAAAGAGACATATGCTACACAAAGCATTTGAATTTTAAAATGGTACTATGGCAGTTCAATTTGATGTTTCTTGCATGTAGAATGTGAGTAATTTTCTGGATGTCTAGTTGCTGCTCATTATGGGGAATAGAAAGCCAAAGTCCCTCTAGTGAATCTTTTCCTTTTAGTATGATATCCAGTCAAGTATATCAACTCAGTCTGTAGCATATCATATTGTAGATTATGACATTACAATATCTCCCACAGATATTTTTTCGGTCTCCCTTTTTCTTTTCTCTCGCTGCACAAACATTTTAACACAGATATGTTATTAAGTTTTCTAAGTCCAAATTAAATCATATTCCTTCTGTCACTTTGAGCAAGTTGCTGTTATTAGTATTATTTTATTTTAATTTTGATTATTAAGTATTTATTATTATTATCATTAGTATTATTATTTGTTTGTTTTTATAGATTTATGTATTTAATTTTATTTATTTTAGTTTTATTTATTTACTCTTTTAACCTGCATTCCTTATTTGTATTTTTTGTATTATTACTATACTACTTTTTTTCTTCATATCATAATCACATGTAGGTTTACCGGAAACAGCCTCTTTACTCTGTAGGGGTAAGGTTGCGTATTATCAGACCTCCCCAAACTCCGCTTTGTTGCCAAATTTCAGACTGGGTGATGATGATAATAATGATTCTAGGTTTTCTTGACTTTTTCAAACTTTAGGCTTGTTTCCTATAATCATTTTCCATCATCTAGCTAGTAGTTCTTAACCAAGTGAAAAAAGGAGGATTTTAAGAGAAAAATGTCTACTAAAGCTTGGAACATATCTTCAGGAATGAGAGTCATTCATATTGTAGAGACGTAACGAAATTCAGCTTCCAGTTTGTCCAATCTTTGATATATGCATAATTGTTTTAGTAAAACCATTTACATTCTACGTGCAAAATAAATTTTCATTTTTGTGCAATAAATGTCTATGGACGTAAATGTAGAGCAAGTCTAGTCAGTAATAGAGTATCAGTTGCATTTTACATAGCATTTGAGGAGAAAATAGAAATGTCAAAGGAATTTATTGACACTAAAATATCACAACACTTGTAAGTCAAAAACATGCTGCATATTGAATGGAGTTTAAATCATTTCCATTCAACTGCAATGATGCAAGTTATTAATCTATGGCAGTTCAAATGGAAAGAAATAATCTAGTAAAGGACTTTCTTCTAGAAATATCAGTAATTTGTCTATCCACACCTTGTTTCGATTTAACATCGTAGATTTCTCCATTGCTTTCATGGCATATAGTTCACTAGAGCCTTGTAATTCCACTAAATGAACGCTGAAACATATGAGAAAAGTGTCCAATTACAAAACAAAGCATCAAGATATAAAATAGGAACAATGTGGTAGCTACAGTTAAACAATATCTTATTTGACCAATAATAGTTTTTGTAGATTCACTATTGAAAACATCAATAAACTACAAAAAGAAAAACAATAAACAGGGGCACAAGAAAATGGATTGTCAATGGAGTGGTCTCAAATAAAGAAATATTAGTAGTAATATTACAGATATTAAAAGAATAGTTACTTTTTAATTAGAAAAGCTTGCAACAAACCATAGAATTATGCAGTTCTAGATATTTCACAAATTAAAAAACAACCTAGGCAGAGTGGAGACCTAAAGTTTCAGGAATTGGCATCACATGTTGATAATATTAGATTGGTATGAAGTTATCCAAGTTTAATTGCCCAACTTCTCAAATCTAGCCTTACTAAAATATATATGCATCAACGAGGCTTTCATGAGTCAGGAAGTATTCATACTAAATCTTCCACATTTCCTAAATAACTTGAAAAATCATGTGTTTACTAGAATGAATATGATTATAACAACGCCACTATTTTAAATCCTGGAAAAGAAAGATGGATACAAAGACTCCTTTGAATTATAGTAGCCAGCAACTTCAATAGGAAATATAGGAGTAAACCAGCAGTACCTGCCCGTATCCCCATAACCTAAAGGTTTTATTGGCTTGAAATGATGCAGCCCAATCTTTTCACCTCGCGAAGTGATCTGGGAAGATAGAAAGAGTGAATTTTAACAGGAAAATAGATAGGAGATAAAGAACAGGGACATTATGAGGTATAATGAAAAACAACAAAGAGAATAGTATAAAATTGGTGAAGGAAGAACTTCCTATTAACCATGCCTCTTCAAACGCCTAAAACCTAACAGTTTATCTAATGAATACTATTTATCTTCGAGAAGGAAATACTGCTCATTACATATTAGTATTGTTCTTTTTGTTTTGGGAACATCAGCGTAAGTTTTAGTCCAGGATCATGATTGAGTCAATTCAAGATCAAAGGTGTTTCTATCTTGAACATCTTCCAATAGGTGTTTTTTAATAGCATCTACCAAACCTAAAAGAAATCATAACAGAACTCCATCAGTCCATTTCCCTCACATGTAGAGCCACTGAGAGAAAGTTAGTTGTCACTTTGAGCAGCTGAAAAAATTAAAGAATGTGGATTTGTCATTGTGATGAAAATTCAGTTCCCTCTTATTTTGCTAGGAGCCACATCTGACAATGAAATGCTAGTCAGGGAACAATGTGGCAGTATATTGTTTATCAACTAAAAAACTAATTTGAATAGTAAAATAATTGTTGATGTCTTTGAAAACTAAAACTAAGTAGGCTGCAGTGTGATGAAAAAGAAACAGTTTTGAAAAAATAAAATTGGAGAAAAGAATTAGAATATAACACTATATCCTCTTATAATGCTTCCAATTTTAACAACCACGTAGTTTCATAGAAGGGATAAATCAATTCTAAAGTGCTCAACCTTTTTAGATTTTTTCAATTCAGTCCCCAAACTTTTAAATTTTTTAATTGAGTGACCAACCTTTTAAAACTTTAACAATTAAGTTCAAAATTTTAGTTTTGCTGATATGGCAATAGATGGACATCCATGTGGCATTTAGTAGACATGTCATTTCACCAAAAATAACCTTTTGAAATGAATTGTTAAGGTTTTAAAAGATTGATCACTCATTTGAAAATTTTAAAAACTTAGGCATTGAATTAAAAAATCTTAAAAAGTTACAACACTTTGAATATGTTATCCCTTTCTTAGAAATATATACTTGTCTATCATACCAAAAAACAACAGAACCTAAACACACTCCTTTCTTGGTTGTATATATTACAAAATGTTTATGTATTCTTACAAAGTTGTGATACTATTCAAAATGGGGTCCTTAAAACATTATCATACCTTCTGTATAGCTTTCCAAGAGGCACCATCCTTTTTGTGAGGTCGTGGAAAGACAGGTTGAGAATGAATAGCCCAAAGATCTTCTGGTCTCTAGAAAAAAATAAAAAATACCGTATGAAGCATGAGTTGTGACACAAGAATAATATTCCCAGCCACAACTACTTTTAGCCAGATCATTTGTTAAAGTTCTTATATATTCAATTTTGATTAGATGCCAGGTAGGAGGAGTTAAAAGATGAACTAAGCTTGTCCTCACAAGTCACAACATAGGCATGGAACTAATAATTAAAAACTTTGCTGGAGTGAGAAGTTTGAGAATGCGAAACTAAAGGACAACTTATCCAAGTTGATAAATAAAATTTAACATTTTTCAACTTCTTAAAACTTGTAAATGATGATCCTTCTCTCTTCCGGAGAAATATATTTTTAGTCCTTAAAGCTATTTTCTAATTTTGTCCTCCAACAACTAAATTTTCTAGCTCCTTAAACTCTTCTAGTCATCCTACTTTAGGACTTCTGTTAATTTCCTTAACAGAAATCCTATATGACATCAGTGGAATCCAAGCTGCACATACAACTGGAAATGACATGCGATTCTAACTTGAATGCCATGTAGGATTTCTATTAAGGATATTAACTGTAGTCCTAAAACAGAGTGATTAAAAAAATTTAGACACTAATAGAAAGTTTAATAGTTGAACTGAAGACGTTCAAAGAAGTGCAGGAATTTCCATAAGCAAATATTCAGTGACCAAGCAAATTGACCTAGTTCACAAATGGTAAAACTTGAATAGCAAATAGTTTAAGAAATTTGTAATACTACTGGAAAAGACATTTAGAACTGTTCACTAGCCCAAATACAAAGTGAAAGGAGTACCTTACCAAGTTGGCATCAGGAAGATCTCGAACAGCTTCATCAACATTCTCTGCAGTAGCTTTGACCTTATAATGAAACAAATGTCAGGATGTTAGAAACAAAAAGAATACAAAATACTCTGAAGCTGAGATAAATTGTTTGACAAGTTAGTGTATTTATCTGATAAGTAAAAATCACTAACTGTGATGAATGATACACATAGATATTTGTACACAAGCTTAGAAGTTGTGGTGTTCAGCTGTTATTAACCAATTCTTTTGGCTAATGGGACTACTACAGTGTGCATGTTCATGAAACAGCACATCTTTCCATCATGATAAAGAATGTCAATGGTGTTTGGAATCTTCTTAGCAGGAAATGTGTGACTTAGAAAATGAAATATATTATTCCAACAAGTGCCGAACATAATCTTAACTAATTTCCTTAATTAGGTGAACAAGTGAGATATAGGTAGATCATCTTCTTATTAATTTCAGTCAATTTATGCATGAACATAGAAGAGGAATCCTCTCCACCTGTTTCTCACCAAAAAGTTCCAGCCAATGTGCTAACCCTGGTATTGTAGGAACAAAGGAAATCTTAATAGAAGAAACAATGAAAACAAACCACATACCAACTTAGTACTTCTATGCTCTGTTCTCTCTGAGAGGCGGTTTCGTAGAGGTTCTATATGATCACTCCCGTCCAGTTGAACACCAATAAAATATTGAAGCTCACCCTGCACAGAGAGAAGGGAATTTCTGAATTGGTCAGAAAATTCAGAATTGCTTATAGGAAATGATGATTATGGGCTTGGAAGAATAGGAATCTGATACTTGCCTTTTGATCACGCATAGGTTGCAGGTGGAATAAGTTCCAAAATTTCTTACCTGCCGAAATCATAAGATTCGAAAATAGTAAAAGGTCAAATCATAACTTCCATAAGGATAATAGATAGCTTCCAACTACATATTGAGATAACTTTCAACTGAAAAACTTCTTTTTCTCTTTCAACTAAAATGAGTCAAATCTGTACTGTGCTCAAGAACTATATTATGGATGCTCTCTTCGTAAAGCTTACCACTCTTGGTGTAGTTGATCAACTGAACTGTGATTTCCCTTTGTTCTCTTATAGCATCTCTGATCTTTGAGACAGTTGATTGGTCTGTTTCAGGTCCTTGAAGAAATCTGCATAATAGATGAAAAAGGTGACTTTCATCTATGATGCAATTATAGGCATAATAAAATTGAAATGTGTTAATATTCATCGTCTTTAGATGATTCATCACTAGAAAGCTCTTGGCAAGATAGATTACAATATTGTTAGTACAAAATATGAAGACAAAAGACTCATTCGCTTTAGATGATTCCTATGATAAGATCACCATTGTAAACTTTATGGCAATATAGATGACTATAAAGTTTGTACAAAATATGAAGAAACTCGAGGCAGCATCATCAGCTCAATCGGCATAATAATAATCAATCAAACAAGTCGTCCCATCAATGGAAGTTATCATGATACTAAGTGTTCTACAGCTTTCTAATTAATTGTGTGAGCAATTGTACTCTTCTGCCCACCTATTCCAGAGTTTATTCCTTTGCCATATGCATTATTGAAGTAAGGCTTAAAATTACAGTCCCAAATGGGCTTTCAAGAATACAAGAATTCATAGGTTCCAGATATGGGGCAATGTAAAATGAATGCACGGATACTAAGGTTGAATGAATTAGTACTATGCAGGAGAATCACAGTATAAGTAGAGAACTGGCAGTAAATTGAAAAATCAGACATATATATATAATCAACACAATCCGCAAAATGCAGTTGATTTATACCGACAGTTCCGTCCTAGGATTTCTTCACGTGTGTATTCTGTGAGTTCAAGAAAGCTATCCGATGCAAATATCTGAAAACGAAGATAAAGGATATTATCTGTTTAATGGTAAAGTCCAAATTATATTTTTGGGCAAGTATTTTAGCGATCCTGACAGCAAAATAGAATAAAGTACAAACGAGTACATAGAATCCCAGAGTTGGTAACTGGCCAAATCAATTATAGCTTTTAGAAACCTTTTATACTCTAAGATCATACAAGATATGAAAAAAAATGTAAGCAGGTATGAACAAATTGACACCAAGTCTATCAGAAAGAGTCAATTAGGCAGTAGTAAATCATAGAAAGACTCTGGTTATGTTAATCACTATGTAGTACCTCGCAGAAGTGGTGAAGTCTTCACTGACATTTTTTCTTTCAGTTAACACATCAAAAGAAATTCATAGCAATGATGTGTGCCTTACGATTGGGTTATCAGGAAGTCTAGGATCTGTAATCACAAAATTCTTTTCAATGCGCTCCAATGTAGTTGCCAAATCAATTCCTTGGCGTATATCCCTTTCTCTTATAGAGTGATCCCAGCTATCAGTCCGCTCTATGTCTTTAGTCATCAGAACCTCAGGTACCAAAGTTGGTGATTGTTCATCTTTTCCTATATAACTTAAAGATCTTGCTTTTTTGGGCCTGCAAGAGCAAGTAATTCATTGTTATATGCAATGCAACATCTATTAGTAGTTATAAGGTCTGTCAGAAAAATGAATTCAAATGGACATTGAAGAACAGGATTAAATAACTAAAAGATCAGTCAAGGATAAAAAAGACAATCCCTGTAATTAGGTGGATGACTTTTCCATGTTACAAAAAGGAGTCAATTTTTGCTCTCTTTCTCTTGCTAGAAACAACAGACTTTCATAATGCTATTTGTACATTTTTACCAGCACAAGGGAGGATAGTATGCGCAAAGAACAGGGATCTGATAAAATCCAGGAATAATTTACAAAGAAAAACGGAAAAGAATACTAACCTCATCAAGGAAATGCGGCCTGACTTCCTGGATTTCTTGTCAGCGTCTTGATTAATACTGTTCCTAGATTCCAACTGAGGAGAATGCCTTCCCGGGGTACTGATGGAATCAAAGCCAACAGATTTAGGCAAAACATAGTCAAGGTTGTCTGAAGTGTCATGACTCATAGTTCGAATGTGAGATTTTGGATGTTTCAGGGTTTGGACAACCTCCTCAATGGAATTTAAAGCCTCATCTTTTTGACGAGCTGAGAAAAGAAATTGAACGATGAATGAGTTCGATGCGGTCGGGCACATGTAATCAGAAAAGAAAACCAAAATTCCATGATCTTACCATCATAACGGATTAAAGATTTGGGCAATCCATTTGGGCGAAGAGATTTTTCATTATTACCTTCTGTATATTTGCTGACTTCCACCTGCATTCTGCAAGAGCAAAATTCAATATCTAACTTCAAATGACACAAAATAGTTACCATTGCTATTTTCTTAACACGGGAATGCCATCTGAAAGATGGAATACGAAAAGGTGCAAACCCAATGAATTTAATAGCATTTCCAAGCTCATCTTTGATAGGTGTGATAGTAAGGAGATTCCAGAAAGGAGTGCCATCCTTCTTGTAGTTGAGGAGCCTTCCACAATAACTCTTTCCACTCTTTACAGCATCCCGTATCTTTGCTACTTCATTCTGGTCAGTCTCTGGTCCCTGAAGAAACCGACTGCAAATACAATATAACACACTCAAATGTTGGTTTCTCTTTAACGTTTTTTTGTCTACTTGAACTTATATTTTTGTGTAATGTAAATACATTCCACAGGTTGAAACTAATCTACCTCGATATAGCTTGAACTGAATAACCTGAACTATCAACCTTTGATATCCATTTATCTAAGTTCTCCGACAGTGGTCTACTCTGAATTCCAGCTTTTCCACGATTATAGGAAGGAAATGTTCATATCAACCATTTAAAAGAAGATTTCTCATCTCAATAATGACTGCGAAAATATTAAACCTTTGCGGTTGCGCAAAGTTTATTGAAATAATACCCAAATATCCAAATTCGTATGAAGTAAAAGGCAAGCCTTACTATGCGAAACAGTACAGGTAAATAAAGGACAAATATTTTATGCATTTTTATAAAGCTCATTCTGTTAGTAGATTTCCTAAACTAGTTTGATGCATCTTGAATACAAGCGAGTTTACTAAAATGCTCTTGCGAATAATGCATACAAGCTCAGAAAGTGAAGAAGAATAGCATGTTTACCAGTTCCTCCCAATAACTTCTTTTGACGCATAACCAGTCATGGTAAAAAACCCACTACTGGCATACATTATAGGGCAGTCTGGTTTAGAAGCATCTGATACAACAAATGTTTGTTGCAAAGTTGATAGCGCATCCTTCAACTCTTGTGATACTCGTGGAAAAGCTACTGATTCAGATTCCTCCGACGCCCTTGTTGAATTCAGCACAAACCTCTCTGATGAGCTTCTGTTTCTATCTCCATCTCCAGAGGATCTCGTTAGGGCCTTGAAACTACCTTCCCCTGCATCAGACTTCACCACAAGTCCCCATTCTGCAGTTCTTTCTGCTATAGTAGCTTCAGTAAGTATTTTATTGAGAGACCCTTGTCCACTGGAATTATTGGTCCTTTTCTGTTCTGTTATTGCATCACCATAAGGGGTCTTGGACTGGCTATTCCCTTCTTTTTCAAATGCCATCCACTTGTGCACAGGCTCTCTAATGATACAAGAATCAGATGATTGTGACTGTATGAGTCCCTCCCTTTTAGCTATATCACTCCGTGAACTTGGACTTTGACTAGTTTGGGCAGCATAATGACTTGCTGCTGGCTCAAAGATTTTGATTGATCTCTGTTCTTCTCCACTAGTGGACTGATAGATTGCATTTGCTTTCTCTTTGTCCATCTTCGCTATTTATCTGCATCCAAAAGGTTAGATCACCTATGACAACAGCCTGATACTTACACAAGCCAGGAGATTTTATGTTAATGCACAAGAACAGACGTTTATCTCATAAGCGTCCCTACTTATTTCTGCAATCAGAATTTTTGAAGCTTTCAAAGAGAAAGGAAATATCTGGTCAGAAGTACTGCTTAGGAAAAAAGAACTGTTGGTTTACAAAATTATTGAATTCCCCCCTCATTAAGAGTGGACCCTATTGTAAAGTTTCTGGACTGTTACTTGCAATTGCAATAAGGGAAAGATTGTTAAAAATGCCCTTTCAACTAGAACTAGTGGAACAATGCGACATACCGAAATGTACCGCAGCCAAGCTGGTATCGCTTGCTATCAGACATTAAAATAACATTCAAAGTCAGCAACACCAGTAATTGATCTTAATCACTTGACACGACTGTATATCTGCTCAAACCTCACAAAGCAAGATGATCGTACGCACTGGCTTCTTGTTTATTTTCAATCTTCCCCTCGTATTTAAGTCAACAAATAATTCAAATTTTAGCCTTCATAGCATCTCCGTTTAGCATTCGTTTCATAAGTAAACCCAAATTATCAGTTTAAACTTAAGGGCGTAGCTACTTCATTTGGAGTCTTCAAATGTCTTCTCCAATTAAGCAAGTAGCCATCTATGAGTAGTGCAACAAAAGTATTCAACTAATACAGAAGGAGCAAGCAGCAAATAATAACAATAACAAGGAGATATCCAGCAGTACTAAGAGAATCATAAAATAAACAAAAGACTGACAGAAATGTGAGAGCGCCACCGTAAGAAAGAAGACAAGACACTAGCGGGGAAATAATTCAGCCGCCGGTATAGGCACTGCCGGAGAGAGAGGGTGTGTGTTGGAGCAATGTTGAACCATATGTTCTTAAACGATAAGTTGATAGGGACTGATGTGGATTGAAGAGCTCTGCAGTATGGAACGAGCGGTTATTACAAAAGGGTGAGAC
>JANQBM010000004.1:23556486-23569279 GCA_025594535.1 Erythroxylum domingense
GCATGAGATGTGGTAATTTACCACATCTGGACCCGTTTCATTGGTCCGACCCGTTCTCTGGAAACGGGATGTTACATAAGTCCTCAAGTCAAATAATCTATAAATAATGAAAACTCATGGAACAAATGTTATAAATTATTCAATTCATGAACATAACTGTTAGAATACAACCATCCAATGAGTCATAACACTAACAGATATACCCTGAGCTTGTACCAAGGACGTTGTTACAAATGCCATCCACATTGGGCTCATTTCCTTCAGACAATGATCTCCACAACAACTTATGAATCTTGTCCTACAATTTAAAACACAAAATTGAGATGTAGTTTAAATATTATTAGTTAGTATTACATAAATAAATAAACTTTAAAGTTAAAATTTTTATACTTATATAATTATTCTGCGCTTCTTTAGACGTCCAGCCTTCACCTTCCTTGTAGTTTGTCAGTTTGTAAAATGTGATACTATCACACTCTTATCTATGTAGTTGAATTTGTCTCTGTTATATGAATTAAAAAATTGAAACATAATAGCTTATATTGTATTTACTTGTATAATAATAACTTCTAAACAAAGAACTTATAAATTATTGTCATATAACAACAAATGATTTGGAACCAGTGATCTGAGGAGTTTTCATTTTTATCTTTTAACCTTGGCCTTCTCACGCTTTTCCTAAATAAAAAAAAGAAATAGTCATTAAATGTAAAAACAAAATTAATGGAAACAAATGTGAAGAGCAAGAAGACAAACCATAACCTTTGCAGAGGTCCAATAATCACTTATTTCACTCCAATTTTTTGGAGTCACTCGTTCTAGAACATGTCTCCTTGCCTCCTCATCTGAAGGAAAAGACTTGTAGTATTTATGAAGTCAATAACGATGATCATTTGCCCTTTCTTTCAACAGTGAACTCATACAGCTTAAAACTTTAAATTTCTTGATATCGATGATGTTGAGCTTCGATCTAATTTAGGAGAAGAGAGAGCTCATCGGCCTTCGGTGAACAATAAGTATAAGTTAACTTACTCTTTAAATAAGTGAAACAAATTTGCATATAATAAAATGAATTAAAAATTTACCAAAACTTTGTCCAAAGCATTCTGGAGTAAGTTGTCTTTTTTCAACTGCCTGGCATGTTGAAAGCAAAACAATTCATTCTTGATGACGTTGCATGGGTTAATATGCACAAAAAACTTGTTGTTCATTGTAACATTCATTCGTTGCAACTCAGAACCTTTAGTGATACCTCTATGTCTTTTTCTTATGCTGATATTGGAACTTGAAAAAAAAATAATGATAAGAAAAAACACATTAAACATGTAAATATATATTTGAACATAACTCTAATTATAGGTGGTTAACAATAACAGATCTGAAGATCTCTCAACACTAGTTAAGGCAGATAAAGGTTTTTACTGATTGGCTTCATCGATGAATGAAATCAGTGGTTGTTGTTCGATAGTGTCAAATTGATTTAGTTGTTGTGGGGAGGAACATCTTCGGTAGTTGCCACCCTCTTTCCCTTATTTTTTCCAGGTGCCATTATATTGAATATCTATAAATGAAATATCAACATAGCACATAATCTTTAGTCAAACATCAACATTCCACATTAATATTAGTTAAACATTAACATTCCGCAAAAAAATAAGTTAAACATGAACGTTCCACAAAAAACACAAATCAAACCTGAACATTCCTCATAAACACAACTCAAACACTAACATTCCGCTGAAACATAATTTAAACACATCCCAACATTCTGCATGAAAAAACTAAATGACACTCCAATATTTGATATAATATAAGTAAAACACCAACATTCTGCAATAATATAACTCAAACACACTCTAACATTCTGCATAACATAAAAACACACACCAACATTCTGCATAACACAACTCAAATACCAACCAACATCCCGCATAACCTAACTCAACAGCATGATTCCACAAAAACATAACTCAAACACACACCAACATTTGGCATAACATAAAACATATACCAACATTTCGTATAACATAAATCAAACACCAACATTCCGCATGTATAAGGCAAACACCAATAATCCATATAAACATAAGTAAATGAGCAACATTTGCGTAAACATAAGTCAAACACCAACATTCCACATAAACATAAGTAAAACATCAATAATCTCTATTAACATAACTGAGATATCAACAATATAGATTGACATAACTCAAACATCAACATAACATTTCAGAGAATATAAACAATTTATTTACCCTCAATCATCATCATTAAGATTTTGAAAATCATCATCATTAATTACATTATCATTGGGCTCTTCATCACTAATATATTCGTCCAAAGTATCATTATTGTCATTTAATTCATCCTAAGTATAGTTTTCATCTATTTGTATGACAAGATTGGCTTGGACTTCATCTAGGTGTACTATATTAGGATCAACATCTCTCCTATGGAATGATGATATATCTACATCTTTTATTCGAATGGCTTCATTATTGAACTTCGATTCAATCTCTTGGTATACTTTATCTTTATACTCTATTCATTGACCATTATCCCTTTCACAAAAATTGAAGTCATTTCGGTGTTAAAACTTTTGAACAACCTTCCAATTGCTACCTAATACAGTATCATTGAGGCTGAAAACTTGCTTTACTTGATTTGCAAGGACAAAAGGGTCATTATTATACCATGTCTTACTAACATTGACAGAAATATTCCCATTCACTTTCATGTCAGTAAGATTAAACCATTTGCACTTAAATAGAATAAACTTCTTATCCTTAATGTAGTGCAACTCTATTAATTTAGAGATGACACTGTAGAAGTCAATAAAATCGTCGTCATGACATCTCTTAATAACCACCCCACAATTTTGACTTCTAAGTTAATTGTCTCATTCTTTTAATTGAAATCTCACCCTATTAACAATGCAACTTGTATATTTTTTCCCACAAATATGAGGCCTATATGCCAAAATATATAATGTTGTTGTCGTCTCTTGCACGTTACGGTTATGTAATTGTATCATCTATATGACAAAATGAAATTAGAAGTTAATTTGACATACAAATTGTCATAAGTTCATAATATGTAATCAATATGTTACTCGATTTTTAAACCATGATACAAACTTAAGTTTATGGCTTCCTTCAACATTAACAATCTCGTTATTGCGAATGGACTCATTGTACTTTCTATTTAAAAAAGAAAATGATGATAAGGTAATGAGATTCAATCACAAAGTTCCAATATTATTGTTTGAATCAAAAGTAATATCCATATTCTATATATATATCGACTTTCTCGTAGTTGTTCACAATATATCAATAGGCAATTTCAAATTCATCTTTCATTAACTCCCATATTTACCCACATCAAATGACCTTACTTTTTGGGAGAAAATTGACAAGACACGCTCTTCATCAAAATCAAAGTTACATTTTAATCTATTAAATCTTGTCTCCATATCACTTAAGTACATCAAACAAATGTCAATCATTCATTTGCTATATAAGCCTCTTCAATAGACCCTTTAGGTCAAGCTCTATTACATATATAATACTTAAGAAAGTTTAAAAACCTGAACAAAATATAAAATATTAGGAATTGTTACTAACAAATAAATTTTTAAAAAATAAAAGTTAATATGAATTACCTTTTGATCGGGAACATCCATCGAAATTGAACCGGTCTATAGAGTTTTGATTTATATAGTAAGTGAATTGCCAAATAAATCATAACATCTAAAAACAATGGGAGGAACACTAGTTCAAGCTTACATAGAATCAAAGCTATGTCTTTTTTCATTTTGTCAAGCTCTTCAACATTAAATATCTTACATCATAATTGCTTAAAAAACTCACCAAATTGACCCAACCTACGTATTCCAACAGGAAGTAATCGTTGCAAAAGTATATGACAATCATGTTTTTTCAACCCTGATACTTTCCTTTTTAACATTCACACAACGACCAATATTTGATGCATACCTGTTATGCCCAAAAGGTTATAAAAAGACCTAGGCTATCCTACTCACAAGTATACGAGATAGTTGTAGTTGATAATCCAGGGCTCCCAAGGAGGTGAAATTGGTCAACTTAAATTAAATTTGAATTAAAAATAAAAATAAAAACAATACATTCCTAAACATCTATCTCGATTGTTAAGTGAAAGCTTTTAAGGAAAATTAAGAAATTAAATTGAAAAGTAGACGAAATCAATTGGAAGCAAAGACAAATAGATTAATCAAAGTAGAAAAACTCTTAAGAATTAATTTTACTAATTTAATCTCCTATACATGATTAATGGAAAATGATTAGATTATTGTCTTACTAAAATTAATAGTTAGGTTTTAAATTGATTCAAATAATGAACTAGTCTAACTTTCATATTCAACAAGTTATTATCCAAATTAATAATGAAAACCTGACTACTAATTACCACTTAATATATTTATAGTTCTTAACCTAAGTGTCTATGGTTTCTCGATCCGTAGTAAACTTCATCTCTCAAATCTTCGTTTAACATTAAAATGATGCAAAGTTTGGCCATTCTATTACATCCATTCAGTTCAAAAACCACAACAATAAATAAGACAAAAAATTCGTAACCCAATCATGCATATTAAACTAAATAGCTACATTAATTCTCAAGAAAAGAGATCAACCCATCACGGATGTCACCATATTCATCATCTTTAAACACTTAATCGCATGTTACTGTCAACAAAAGTATTAAAGCAATAATAAAACAGTGAATATCGAATGGATTATCACAATAAACAAATAATAGTCAGCTAAACTAATAAGTGTATAAGTCAGTTAATAACAAACAGTAAAATGAAAGAAACAAAGCAACAAATGAGGAATAGAATAGGCAAACAAATCATCGGAAGAAGAGTTGTGGAAATCTCCAGTCCCTCTCAAGCTTCCAGCTTTGGCTCTAGCCTTCTACTTCAGCTTCTTCCCCAGACGACTGTTCAATCAAGTTGAATGGGTTTTAGCTCCATCTCTTGCTTTCGGCCTCTCCTAACTTCCACCTCTCTGTTGTTTTGCTCTTATTCCAGACTCCCTTTCTCTGTTTCTCTCTTCTATTTATCGTCTTTTTCTCTACCTCTTTGTGCCTTTTATGTCTGTGTCTCTGTGTGAGTGAACTAATGAAACAGTGAATGAAAGATTATTCTTCTCAGCAGCCACCCTCTCTTCCTTTTATCCCCTCTCTTTAGGTTTAGGGTTGCGTGCCTTAATAATGTGAGCTTCCACGTATTAAAGCCAGAATTAATCTCACGGGCATGCATGGGGAGTTACGGGTGTGACTCCCTGTCATGAGTGTGACATCCCCATGTCACCCTCGTGCATTAACCATGCGCGATGGTGACATGAAATCACCACCTTGCACAATGGTGATAACATTTAATGCAAAAATTATATGAATTTGGTGTTTTAATGCAAAATTCACAAAATAACCTAATTAAGATTCATGCAATATTCACACCATTTTCACTAAATTAATCTCACATTTGGATCAAAAAACAAGGATTTGTAACCAAAATAAAAATATGAAGGTAATTAAAAGTAATAGAAATTAGACACAACAAATTCCCCCACACTTAAATTGTACTTATCCTCAAGCATGATAAAAAACACTAGACTATAAAAGAACAAACAATGAAAACAGCAATTTTTTGAAATAATAGTCAAAGATATTAACGATCAATTCAACTGTCACAACCTAAGAACTTGAAACTTATAATACTCCATGAATAAGCAATTCTTCGCTTATTTAGCCAAAATCAACAAGCACTTCAATTCAAAGAACCATCAACAAGTGTGATAGACACTTACTCCACTCTCCATCCTCTCAAGCATTCAAAGGTAGTAAATATTCAATCATCGTTCATTTCATGTAAGGTATCTACTATAGGCTTGCTTATTAATCCAATCTCCACCACTCATATCAAACACAAACATCAATATGAAGGTCCTTATTTCGGTTGTAATGGGGCTAGGCTAAGGGTAGGAAAAAAAAGGAAAATTGTAATTTAAAACCACAAAGCTAATTGAGCGTTTAAAGTAATTCAAAAAATGACAAAGAAAACACTCAATGCTTTCCAATCACGCAATAAAGTTAGCACTCCCCATTTTTATGTCTCTCCTCTTCTTTCATTTTTTGGTCCTCTTCTCTTTCCTTTTTTTCTTTTCAATTCATTTTTATTATTTATTTCTTCATTTAAACAAGGAAATTAAGGGAAGAAAAACATAGAGGAGAGAAAATTACTACAACTATACCCATCCGTAACTCAAAAGTTGACGATAACCTATGATTCCCCCACCTTTATTCCCTAAAACTGATTATTCCTTTTCAAATGCTTAACTTACCCTTATGGTAGGTGTAATGAAGAGGATAAACAATCAAGGTTAAGGCTCACATTTTGGGTTTAAAGAAAGAAACGGATTTATTTAAACTCAAGGGAGCTCACTAAGGATGACATTATGGTGGCTTTTTAAGCTAACAGGTAAATCCTAATTACCTTCATCATTTCAGCTTTTGATTAAGGTTATGTAATCTCAACTAGTATTTGCAAGCAAGTTTTAAAGTTCCTTAATCATGAAAGAACACTCTCAACAAGGAATACTCAAAATTGGTGTTTAATAATTCAAAAAGGCTTAAATTCTTACCAAATGAAAAATGTCATTCATCTATCACAACAAGCTAATGTCCTTTTAACCGAAATGCAATTTAATCAGTCTAAGCGTACAAGTATACTCATTCACTCATATTATGCATTTGTAATCCCAATTGAGTTCATTTAATGATTATGCATCTCTAAATAATAAATGAAAAAACAAACACACAATACACAATTAATACTCCCACGCACACTTAAACATCACAAAAATTAACACGAACAAGGAAAAACATTAAAGACCAAAAGAAATTAAACTGCACGTAGTACAAACAATAAAAAGAATAGGGAAAGGAATACGATATGAAAGTTTTGGTAGCTGCGTCGATGCGGTGTGAAGCATGGCATCCAAAATTGAGGAGTGGAGACAGCTGCGAGGAAGACAAACAGAAGAGATTGAAAGAAAGGCATAGAATCCATCAATTTGAGCAATCCACTTCAAGAATGACTATTTGAGGTGTCCTACTTAAAGACATTAAAGAAGCATTAAATGGGAGGCAACCCATATCATTATGTTTTATCTTTCAATTTAGTTGTTTGTTATTTCTTTTAATAAAACTCGACTTAATCTATTTTGCCTTGTGTGCACAGGCCTTCTTTTCAATCTCTTTTTCTTTATAGTATAGTGGTGAGTATTCTTGCCTGTCACTCTAGTGACCCAGGTTTGATCCCCGGTAATGGTGCCAAAAACTTGTTACGCCCAAAAAGTTATAAAAGGATCTAGGTTATCTTACTCGTAAGTATATGAGATAGTTATAGTTGATAACCCAGGGTTGTGAAATTGGTGAACTTAAATTAAGTTTGAACTAAAAAATAAAAATGAAAACAATGCATTCCTAAACATTTTATCCCGATTATTGAGTGAAAGCTTTTAAGGAAAATTACCAAATTACATTGAAAAGTAGACGGAATCAATTGGGAGCAAAGACAAATAGACTAATCAAAGTGGAAAAAATCTTAAGAATTAATTTCACTAGTTTAATCTCCTATGCAAGATTAAGGGAAAATAATTGGATTGTTGCCTTACTAAAATTAATAGTTAGGTTCTAAATCAATTCAAATAATGAACTAGTCTAACTTTTGTATTCAACAAGTTATTATCTAAATTAATAATGAAACCCCGACTACTAATTACCACTTAAGCTAATATATTTATATTTCTTAACCTAAGTGTCTATAATTTCTCGATCTGTATAAACTTCATCTCTCGAATCTTCGTTTAACACTAAAATGATGCAAAGTTTGGCCATTCTATTACATCCATTTAGTTCATAAACCACAACAATAAATAAGATAATAGATCTGTAACCTAATCATGCATATTCAACTAAATAGCTACATTAATTCTCAAGAAAAGAAATCAACCCATCACGTTGTCACCACATTCATCATCATTAAACACTTTAATCGCATGCTACTATCAACAAAAGTATTAAAGCAATAATAAAACAGTGAATACCGAATGGATTATCAAAACAAACAAATAATAGTCGGCTAAACTAATAAGAGTATAAGTTAGATAATAATAGACAGTAAAATGAAAGAAACAAGCAATAAATGAGGAATAGAATACGCAAACAAATCATCAGATTAAGAGTTGTGGAGATCTCTAGTCCCTCTCAAGTTCTAGCTTTATCCCTCGCCTTTTGCTTCAATTTCTTCCCCAGACGAATGTTCAATCAAGTTGAATGGGATTCAACTCCAACTCTCACTTTCTCCCTTTCCCAAGCTTCCACCTCTCTGCTATTTTACTTTACTTTCCAACTCACTTTGTTTCCTTTTTTTTCTCTCTTCTGTTTATCTTCTTTTTCTCTACCTTTTTGAGCCTGTCATATTTGTGTCTCTGTGTGAGTGAACCAATGAAACAGTGAATGAAAGTTGATTCTTCTCAACTGCCACCCTCTCTTCCTTCCCCTCTCTTTAGGTTTAGGGTTGGGTGCCTTAACATCGTAGGTTACCACATATTAAAGCCAGAATTAATCTCACAGGAGTGCATGGGGAGTCATGAGTGTGACTCCCTTTGTCACACTTGTGCATGGGGAATCATGAGTTTGACATCCCCATATCACCCCTGTGCATAAACCATGCATGATGGTGACATAAAATCATAACACTGTGCATAACATTTAATGCAAAAATTATTTGAATTTGGTTTTTTAATTCAAAATTTACAACAACAAAAAACCCAATTAAGATTCATGCAATATTCACACCATTTTCACTCAATTAATCTCACATTTGGATCAAAACACAAGGATTTATAGCCAAAATCAAGATATGAAGGCAATTAAAAATAATAAAAATTAGACACAACAATACCCATCAGAAAACTTCACTGATTTAAGAAACTAACAGACAGATTGCTTCTCCCTTTTAGACATGTTGTAACAAGGAGAGGGAATAATGTATGAACCATCATCTCTTCTTTTCAAATGCAAGTCTTTTCTTATATTCATGCTTCCAAGTCAATTCCAACCTTAATTGTTTCTTTCGATTTCCAATCAATTCCCATCAAAGTTCCTAAAATATTCTCACAAATATTTTTTCAATATACATCACATCAAGATTATGCCTCAATAGTAATTCCTTCCAATATGGAACATTGAAAAATATGTTTTTTAGTCCAATTAAGTTCAACATCATTTCTCTTTCTCTTTCTATTACTTGGGTGTTTGCTAGGTACAATGTCACCCAAATGTGATAGCTGGTAAACAATATCATCACCAGACAACTGTAATAGAGCTTCACCCAATTCTACTTTACCATTAAACAATTTACTTCTTCTCCATTTATGCCCATGTTCCAAATAACGATGATGACCCGTATAACATATTTTACTTTGTAGCCTCATTGAATAAGTTTGATAGTTACATACAGGATAAGTCATATACCCTTTAGTGCTCCACCCAGATAAATTCCCATAAGTTAGGAAATCATTTATAGTCCACAACACAGTGGCATGCATCATAAATGTTTCATCTTGAAAAACATCAAAAGTTTGTAATCCAAATTCCCATAGATCATTTAAGTCATCAATTAATGGTTGCATGTATACATTGATATCCTTACTGGGAAAAGTAGGTCCTGCAATAAGCAAAGACAATAACATAAAAGACTCCTTTATACACTTCCATAGAGCTAAGTTGTATGGCACTAGAATTACCGACCACATGTTGTATGAAGTACTCATATTACTAAAAGAATTAAATCCATTTGAGGCCAATCCAAGCCAAACATTATGATAATCCTGTGTAAACCATGGAAACTTTCTATCAAATTCTTTCCATGCCATTGAGTGTGCTGGATGAGGCATAATGTTATCATCAATGTGTGTCTCTTTATGCCACCTCATATCTATGATTGTTTTTGTTGACATAAAAATTCTTTTTACTCATGGTTTAATAGGAAAGTATCGCAAGATTTTATTTGGTATCTTTTTCCCTCTCCCATCATCCACTTGCCAACTTGATGTACTGTAAATAGGAAAGTCTTCAAGATATTTATTTTCCTTCCAAAATAGAAAACAGAATTAAAATATATCCTAATCCAAGGTCTTTTAACAATTTATTTGCAACATAGTAAGATTTAGGCAATTTGTGTTAAACAGGTAATGCATCGTTGAGTAAGTCAATTAACATGTCAAAAGACTTGTTACTCCATTAATTATACACCTTCAAATCCAACAACTTCATAATAAAAGAGAGATGTGAGAAATTTGAGCACCTTGGATATAATTCTTCTTGTGCAACTTTCAATAACTTATCAAAAACTTGTTTTATTCATATCATCATATAATTCCCATATTCCTCTAACATCTTCCTCTAACATCTCGCCTATTCCATTATCATCATTATCATTAACATCACAATCATCTACATCATTATTGTTACTATCATCATAACTTTTACCACCACTTCTACTATAACTTGCTCCCATACGTTCACTATGATAAAGCCATGTAGTATAGAATTTATCTATGCCTCATATTAGCAAGTGATTATATACCACATCTTGACTTTGAAAGTCGACATTTAAGCAATTGATGCAAGGACAACAAATATGACATTTATCACTCATTTGATGTTGTACAAATTGCATAAAACTCTTAACTTTTTTACATATTCAGTGGACCATTTCTGCTGAGACATCCAACTTTTATCCATATAGCTATATAAGTGATGGAAATCGTCAATTACATAACCGTACACCCTAATGCATAAGGAACTGTGATACATATGGAATGCAAATTAAGAAGCTCCACAATTAATAGAAAGATGGATCGTTCAAGTTTGAAAGTAAGAAACAAACTATTTGAATAACTCTATCAAAGGAATGTTAATAAAATTACTAAAACCTTACTTATTGAAGTTTGTTCACAATGTTCAAAAGCAAAGAAACACTAAGGTATGTGGTGTTGCTTACACCTGCGAATTGAGAAAGGGACTTCTCGCTGTCACTCCTAAGCTTATGAAATTTTTCACTGATAAGCCTTATCGGAGCTACATCATGGGTTTTCAGCCTATATACCATCCTATAGGTTTATTATCTACTAAAAAGGGATTTCTGATTCAAGTTTGTTCACAAAGTTGTGAACATGGACATTCAAGATAATATGGCTATTGTTGAAGATGTAAGGCAATATCTTATCTTCCTCCCAAAGATGATAGAAAAAGTCTAATATATGAAAAAATATGTATGCAAGGATGACCTACATTGTTGTTTTGAAGGAAGTCTAATCTACATATTTCTTTATAGAATTTTCATCATTGGGTGCATATCTAAAAGGGGAATATGGTGTATTATGAAAATCATCTTATCATTAATGAAATCTAGTAAAGAACTAAATGTGGTCTTTTTAAGGTAACTTAGACTGATCAACTTATAAGTTTGGTCTAATGAACAAGTGATGGAAATCATCAATTACATAACTATAGACCCTAATATATAAAGAACTATGATACATATGGAATGTAAATTAAGAAGCTCCATAATTGATGGAAAGATGGATCATTCAAGTTTGAAACTCAGAAACAAACTATTTGAATAACTCTATCAAAGGAATGATGATAAAATTATTAGAGCCTTCCTTATTGAAGTTCATTATCAAAGTTCGAAAGCAAAGAAACACTAAGGTTCGTGGTGTTGTTTACACTTGTGAACCGAGAAAGGGACTTCTCACTATCTCTCCTAGGCTCATAGAATTTTTCACCGATAAGCCTTATCGGAGCTGTATCATAAGTTTCTAGCCTATATATCTTCCTATGTTTCTAAGAATATTGTAAACCACAACACAAAACCAACACATCATTTGCAATCAAACAAAACCCGAACAAAAACTTATGTACTATTAAATCAAAACATATGTGGACATTAGTTGGACGATTTACCTGGACAGATGGACAATCGTAGAGTACAAAGAAGAATGACAAGGTTGGTGCGTAATTGACGTTCTAAAACACAGATTATAGCCTATGAAAAAGACAAATTCATATTTAATATAATTCAATATGGATAATTAATAGGCTAAGAGGGCCAATACATTTATGTTGCTATATTGATTACTTGTTTTGTCAAACTAAGATAAAAGTCTTTCTTATAGCCTAAGACTTTCATGTGTTGGAGATTGTAAAGAAGATTGATGTTTTTAGGAATGATAATAGACTTATTTCAGTAAATAATATGGTATATAATATGATTACGCATAGAATGATAATAGACTCATTTATAACATTTGATATCATGTAAGTTTTAATAGATTAATGATTATGGATCAATATGAACATATATGCATTATTTTATTTTCTGGTTCAAAGGTGTATAAAGATAAAGTATTTTTATGTAATATTATTGCATGTTGGTTATATTATATTAGGGAAGTCATGACACTATATTATATTATATATATATATATAGCCAATTTTTTTTTCATTTTAAATACCAAAACATTGTTGGATCGGAAAAAGAAAGCATGCAATATTTGGAGAAACAGTAGATTTCAAAACTTTTAAGAAATCATTTTTTCAGTGGAAGCAACAAATCCAAATCATCATGCCAATCCATACATGATATGGTATAAGGATAATAAAAACATAAACAAGATGA
>JANQBM010000004.1:23733019-23745715 GCA_025594535.1 Erythroxylum domingense
AAGGGAAATCAAGGAAGGCAAGAGGAGCAAGAGGAAAGACATCCTTAAGCCAATTTCTTAAGCAAGGAATTCAAGGTGGGTACATTTTTATAATAGAGTAAATAAGGCACTTATTGTTTTCTTTGAATCAAGGAAGCTTAATGGTTTCAATTACATCATAGATGTTGCATTTATTTGCTCTTGGTTGGATTGTGAAATTGTTATATGTTTGCTACATGAATTGTGCTAATTACTTATGAAAAGATTTTGAAAATGTTTCGTTTTGAAAAAATGTAAGTTTGTGAAATCATGTTTTCGAAATACTTCATATCTATGAAAAGCAAGTTTTCAAGAATTGCCATTTTAGGCAACAAGTTTACAAGTCATGAATTATATGTTATGTGGGTTTGTGGTGGTTCCCTAAGTTCCGTCACATGAACGTTAATCAAGTAAAGGCTTCTTCCGCCTGCCCGTTAGTCGCATGGAGCTCCCTCATGGACTCCCCTAAGTTCACAGTTGCACAAGACCCTTCTGGGAATTGTGTAGTACATTCTGTTTTGGATCGACCCAAACCATTCTAATGTGCTTATGTGCTTATGATATGTTTGACAAGATGGATGCATACATGATTTGTACTATTGAGAATTGTTTGACAAATTGAGAATTTCATGAAATAAGTGTTTTTATGATTTTAAAATGTGAAATTACTATGGTTATGAAAAGGTTCAATGAAAATGAGTTTTAAAAAAAGGTTTTTTGCTTGTTTCTTAATTATAGACTTGTTACCCACGAGCTTTAAGCTCACCCCCTTTATCCATCCTATCTTTAGGTAAAGAACATGAGATTAAGTGAAAGAGGGTCAAGGCATCACTTCAAGTTGCATATTTTTGTATTTTTAAGCTAGATTTTATAACAATGAGGCTTTTAGTTACATTTCAAGCATTATTAGTTCAAGTATCTTATGTATTTTGGAATTATGAGATATGGATATATGGTGGTTTGAAATGCCATTATGGCTTTATTAAAACTCTTATCTTTTTGTGTTAATGAATTATGAATTATGTATGGATGTCATTGGGAGGAAATGTGAATTTACCTACGGATAAGGTTGAGTTGAAGTTAGGGATACTTGAGGAAGAAATTAATTTAAGACGATGAATTTTTGAACTAGAATTGTGGTTACATATAAGTTCTTTAAGATGTGTTATGATATCAAAGCATGAAGATGAATCAATAATGGTTAAGGTAATTTTATTGGATTAAGCTCACATTTTATTATATTCTGGATAGTTAGGCTCCGGAAATCACGGGGAACAGTTGTGGTATCAGAGCACCAGTTAGACTCCGAAAATGGGGTCTAACATTGGCTACTACGTGTTTTCTTTTGTCTTTCACATTCTTAAATCGTAGTTTAGTGTCCTTGGGTTGTTTTAGGGTTTCCTCGCTTCATTTAGCTCCTAAAATACCCCAAACCCTAAAAGATACGAAAAAGGTCACAATTACAAAGTGTTGTCATAATCGTGACATAGGTGTCACAATTGTGAACCTGGAAATTCCTTTATGTCACAATCGTGAAATCTATATTTTGATCATGACCTGCTTCATTTAGCCTCTATCTTCTTCATTCTTCAATTTCCTAGTTTCCATCACTAACAAACATACCAAACACCTTATGAAACATAAAATTAAAATTAAATTCTTGCTCTAAACTAAACAGACACTTAGAATACATCCAAACACTAGCAATCACATAATTCTAAGCCTATAAACATGATAATAGTATAATAAATACTTAAAATCACACTTAAACATCTATAAAAACTTAATATAATTTACACCTATCACTTCACTTCGTCTTCACCACCACTTCACCAATTCTCTAAACCATCAAAAACATGAAAACCAGTAAAGAACACATAGAATTCAATAAATATAAATGGCCTGATAAAAAGATACCTCCCCACTCAAATACATATAAAACAAGATTGAGCATCAACAAGATATAAACCCAACATCTCTTATAAAAGACCATAAATCCATATTAAATTATGTAATGTATATTATGATCAACTAAACAAAAGACCCCTAAACCTAGTCTTATATTACCTAAAATAAGCCCAAACATCTAAAGCTGTAAGAGGCAGTAGTTGATAATGTCTAGGAGAAAGAGATGCAAAAAGAAGTTAGGGGAGACTAGAGAGAGCCCTAGAAATATTTCCTATTCATCAATACCTAAATTGTTTAATTTTTAAATGAAAAATGATATTATTTATTTATTAAGAGAGGTTCAAGGTTTAGACCAGGTTAGATAGTGAAGTTCAAATTCAAACCTGACTTAAAGTTTGATTATTATTTTTTTAAAATTCTAGGCATGACTTGAAACATAGTTAACTTTGGTTGAACCTGAGGCTAGTGATGGGCTTAGCTAGACTAAGCTCAGGCTTTTTTTTTTTTTACCTTCTTTGGTAATTGTTTTCAGAAATAGAGTTAGTCCCATCACTTCATATAGGTTTCTCCTTAATTAGATAGAGACTCCTAATATAAGAGCTGATAACAATCTAAAATCTTCATTCATACTTTGGTTAGCAGGAATTTAGAGATTAGGGACTGAAGATAAGTTAACTTTCACATTCTTTAACCTTTTATGTTCTTGATATAAACTTGAAAATCAAACAATATTGTAACATCCTATTACCCATGTTGAGATTAGAATAGATTATATGAGAGATTATTAAGAAATTAGAAAGTGCATTTCATGCTCATGCATAATATGACATGCACATACACATGATTATTGAATTTTGCACATTACTTTTGCCCAGATGGATCGCAACCCGAGAGGCTTAAGCGAGTGATTTAGTTTTTATTGAACATGCTTCAATATTTTGATGATATCTTGATTTTTCATTATCCAATTGGGATGATTTTTAATTTGGAGTAAATTAAAGACATAGGGCTACAAGTTTTCTAAAGAAATTTAATTTTAATTCTATCTATAAGGATTTTAAAATCTGACTTGAAATTGAGTTTTGACTGAGGTTGTAGTATTACCTGAGACAGAAATCATGTCTTGTTAATATTGAATAAACTGTATTGATAGATTCCAAATTAGCAAAGGTTTCTTCACAAAAGTTGTATTTTATTGTCTTAGCTTTCAACTGATATAAAGCTCATGATTTTTGAATATGGGAATTGAGAGATATGAGTATTACAATTTGAATGAATGATCATGTAAAGCCAAAGTTTCAAACGTGCTTAGTTTGTAGTATTTTGAGCATAACTCATAGAATACGAAACCAAATTGAATGATCTTGGTGTAATTAGAAACGTAAGAGATAGTAAAACAATTTTACAAAAGAAAGTATCCTCAAATTACTTCATTCTCTTAGTTAAAAAGAACATAGCAAGTAGACCTGAAGGTATGTTTCAGGAAAAATCTGAATTGACGAAATGAGTTATGAATTTTGATTTTAATGGTTTTATTGAGGTATAAATCATTAGTATAAATGATACTTATTTGAGTTTGGAAATATAAATGTTTACATCATGAGAAAAATAAAGTGATATACGAGATTGTCATGAACATATATTCATATTTCATATACATACATGTGCATTAACAAACACTTATAATTGTGCAAAAGTGTGATATGTGTATATTGCTTAATATAGAGGAGCAATTGGAACGTCAACATTCAGACGTTGTTAAAATTTCGAGGCAATAACTTCGGGAGCAATCGATAAGTAACCTAGATAGTTTCACGCAATTAATTTTTGCTTTATAATATGTTTTGAATGATGATATGAATGTGATTTGATTATGTTGATGCCAAACAATGAAGGTCCGAGACTTGATGTATGAATGTGATATTGAAATGCTACTTATATGTGAATGTGACGAACTAAATGCTTCTTGGCATGATTGATTGATTATGAAAGATGCATTTCATACACGAATGCATGATCAGATAAAGAGAGTTATGACCTGAATAGCCACCGAAAACGAGCTTAAAGCTCCAAATGTGATTAAGAGCCAAAGGCTCACTATATAAAAGGAGTCCTGTATCCTCAACAGAGAAGGGACAGTATAAATAAGCCTAGTATCCATAATAGATACGGGACAGTTTAGGCACTCGGTCACAAAAATGTAATAACTAGAAAAGAGTCACATGAGCATTTCATATACATTTTAATTAGTATGTTTCATTGTTTGAAATGTAAAATTGTCTTACCCTTAAGTGAGAAAGTGATATGTGATAATTTATGTAAAATGTAAAGATGTGAAATATATGTCACATGTGTGATGTGTTGTATGAATTGAGTGAACTATCGATGATGGTTACCTCGTTGAGTTCGCAAAACTCACCCAAAATTGTACATTGACATTTCAGGACCGAGGGAGGACTGAGAGACCCTACAAGAAGTATGGTCTTGTACTTTTGGGAAGAAGAAGAAATGACTCAAAGATTGGTCAGCCCGGATTGGAAAGATTAGATAGACTTTTTGTGTATTTTCCTCTTTCATATAGCATATTTTATATTAGGTTATGATAATGTACATGTATGGGTGTTTAAAAGCTACAATGTAAATACGTTTGGATTTATGAAATGAAATGGGGAAAACTTTGGTTTTAAAAATTTGTGACTTTCTTTATGGTGTCTTATAAGAGAATAAAGAATGATGATGCCATGTTAAGTGAATGTTGTGATTGAATGTAGCACACCATTATCATAGGTTATGTATTGGAATGTCCTCAGGATGATCCGGTATGTACCACATAGTAACTGGATGCTACAAATATACAACTTGTTCTTTAATTGTCCATTCTCATCCTAATTATAGAGGAGAATTCTTACACTCTACAATTTGCACTGTGACAAATCTCAATATAGTAGTATTATGGAGTGTTATTATACACTAAAAGGAATAATCATGGAGGAACTATTGTATTTACAATAACGTTCAACTAGATAATCAAAACCTTTGTTCAAAAATGATATATTAGATAAGGAAAAATGAGTACTAAAGGAAGCAAATATCTTAACCTAAATTTAGAGAGAAAATGGAATTTTCTTTAAATTGAGAAGCTCTAAATCTACTTATTTTCTTTATTTTATGATAACTTATTCCAAATGCCAGTAGAACAATATGTTGAGTTTGTTTAGAGCTAATATTTGTTTGGCTTAACTATTGTATATCAAATATTTGTATTCTTGATTTCTCTTGAAGGGGTCCACTTTAATGTTATTTTCCTTCCAAAAAGAATTTAAGTAAACAAATGTGAAACCATAAACAAATATACATTCATGAAATTTTTAAGATTTAGAGCATTAATTATGTGATCTCCAAAGTATTAACATACCTGTAAACAAATATAGGCCTTATTATTGATCATAACCAACTAACAAACATGAATATATATAGGCCTATCCAAAATAAAATTGTTGTTCATTTTAAACCTTATAAGAAGAAAAATATAAAAAAATGTTCATATAAATATTCTCTGTTCTCCCTAACCTCCTTATCTTTTTACTCCTCATTATCTGCAACAACATCTTAGTAATGTTGATACTTCAAAATCAAGTCATTTATGTTACATTTTGCCTTTGTAAACTCCATTTCACTAATTCCTTCACCTATAGACCAATGCAAAAGTTACTTCTTCCTATGATCACCTTAAATTTCTCCAATACCTGTGAATATTTCTTATATTAATGAAGAATTTTGCATGCATTGATGACATCAATATCCTTATTGGAGTTATACAACACACTTGACTTAAAGTTGCTAGGAATCCACTAAAAACATATGAGAGCCTTGTTGAACAAGTTTTGCAATTATAAAACCTCAATATTTCATAAGCGTAAAGGGCGTAAGCATAGTAGTTAAGGTGTTGGTCCCAAGAGGAATTAGCTAAACTAATTAAATCCTAACTTTGTCTAAGGTCTAAAAATTGTAATTAAAACGAAAATACAATGAACAAAAAATTAAGCAATTATATATAGATTGACTGAGAATGAAATTCTAAAATTAATACAAGGAAATCAAAATTGAGCACAACCACCTAACAATAGAAAATTACACAAGGAAGATTAACCAATTATGAGAAGAGGGGATTTATCATATCATCAATTGCTAGCTTAATTACTTTTGAGTTAACGGGTGTCATTTTTAGAAATTCTAAGGGTTAATTATTCTCTCTGGAGTTCTAATCATTAAATGCTAAATCATAGCTCCTAATTGAATCAATTACTAATTTTGCAATTTCTCAATTAACAAAACAACCCATGTTCCAATTAGTTCTCAAGCACTCTAATAGACAATCAGGTCCTCATATGAGAACTCTCTTCATATAATTACCAATTTGATTGTTTACGTGATCTATTAGGTTGTTAACTCTCATTACCCAACTTAACCATGTTATTATCGGTTCATAATAGTGATAGCTTGCATAATGTTTTAGTAGGCAGTTTAGTATGTGTTTAGTTGTTAAATGAATGATTAGTGTATGTTTAAGTTAGAATTGTGTTATTTAGTTAAATGTTTATGTTTTGAGTGTTATATGGGATAGAGTATGTTTTTGTGCTTAAATTTTGTGTAATTGAGGTGCTTTGATGTATTTGTTAGTGTTTGAGAATGGATATAAAAGAATGGAGGAGAATCAGAGGAAACTCGAAGCTAGACCCAGGCTTATAGGCCACGATCGTGATAGAAGCAATTGGGGGTAGCCACAATCATGACAGAGAGCTAAATTGAGTGTCATGATCATGGCCTACGTAACAAATAGTTCAGACAACCTGACAAATATGACTTACCAAGGGACATTTTGAACCTTTTAGACCCAAAAATCATAAGGCTTACCTAAAATGGAAAAGACTATATAAAGAAAGAGAAAGAACCCTAAGGGAAGCTCCAACTTTTGCCACTTTGGGAAAACTCTAAGAAGAAGAAGAAGAAGAAGAGAGAGAGAAGAGGAAGAAGAGGAGAGAGGAGCGGGCTTTTATTGCTGCTACTTTCCCAAGCCACCTCGATCCCGTCTAACTGACATTTCCTTTTCATTTTAGTCATTTTTCTTTTTTGAATGTATAAGATGGATATAATCATGTTGATGGATTTGGGATTGATGATGTTCTAAATTTTGTCTAAGGATTTAAACTTGATTCAATGTTAATCTCATTGTTTTTGTGTAACTCAATTGGGTGTTTTGATTATTTGTTGTAACTTCATGTTTTGGTAATAAATTGAGAGAGTGAACTGAATGTAAAATGATTTGGTTAGGTAATACAGGTTAAACGACCAAATAGACCACACATATAATCAAATTGGTAATTATACGGAGAGAGATCTCGTATGAGACCTAGCTATTTATTGGAAGGCTTAAGAATTGATTAGGTTGTGAGCTGATTGTTAATCGAGAGATGATATTTTTGATAACTCAACTTAATTAGGGTTTATTAATTCGGACTTAGTGATTATAACTTGAGAGAGAGTAATCCATCTTTCAATAGTCTAAAACCGACACCATATTAACACAAAAGTTATTAGGATAGCATTAATGATAAGATAAATCCCTTTTTCATAATTTGGTAATTTTTCTTGCGTGATTTCCTATAGTGAATTTAGTGGTACTCAATATTCAATTTATTTTGTGTTAATTTTACAAATTAACTTTGTGTCAATCATCTTCATGTGTTTACTTTTCTGTTTAGTTTTTATTTTTATTTTAATAATTCTTTAGGCCATAGATAACTTCGAATTATTTTAGTTCAGCAACTCCTCGAAGGATCTACACCTCACATACTACACCCACAACCTATGTGCCTGTAATATATTGAGGGTTTTAAATAGATTAAAACTTACTTAATGGTTCACTTTCTTTATTTGTTACCGAAGTATGCAAATATGACAAACAATCACAATACCCAAACATGTTAACATCAAAAGTGATCAAATCACAATTAATTCAAGAATAAATCCCAAATGAAGTTTATAACATTCTTAAACAAGTATTCATCATCCTCATATTCATCTCATACATCAAATGAAATAAACACAAAAAGAATTAACAAAATTAACTTGGAAGGATGGCTGGAGTGGCTGGCAACAGCAGCTCCTCTTCCACTTCTTCTTCTTCTCTTCTCTCCTCTTCTTTCTTCCTTGGCTTCTTTCTCTAAGTGTTAAGATGGATACTAGGTCATTTTAGGTCATGTTATGTTATTATATATCCCATGGGTCATTTAGGGTAAAGACTAGGTTTATCTAGGATAAAAAGTCTAAAGTGACCCTCCTAAAATGAAAATAGAAGTAGATCCCTATGCTTGTCTCAAGTCTGTCACGATAGTGACCCTTAAAAATGAGCTTCTGTCATGATCGTGACAATGATGATCATAACCCTTAAAAGGAACTTCTGTCACAATTTTGACCCTTAAAATGAGTTTTTATCACGATCGTGACCTTAGGGAGAGACCTTTTGTCACGACTGTGACACTTATTTCACAATCGTGACCTAGCCTTTTTATTCAAGTTTGCTCCAACTTCCTTCAATCTTCATTATCTGGGCTCTTACACTAACAAACACAACAAAACACCTTAAATGCACGAAATTAAAGTTCAACATTATGCTCTAAGCAAGAAAACACTCAAAACCATAAACATGCAATCACATTAACATAATTCTAAAACTAAACATACACCAATCATCTAATCAACACTTAAAAACACACTAAAACACCTACAAAAACATAATGTAAACTACAACTATCGACATCCTCACACTTAAACTTTGCTTGTCCTCAAACAAAAACAAAAAAAGTATAAAATCAAACTCAAACAAACGAAACAATGACACATACATCAATGTAACATGCACTAATGATACAATGGCATCTAACTTGACGAAACCAATTTAACCTCAAACAGAAATCATTTAAGTTGTTCCAACATATTAGCCTATGCAATTTATGGCTAAGCACTTTAGATTGAATATACATACTATTAAGACATTAACATCATATTCATTCATGTAAAGCATTTGTATACATACACTAATAATAAGGAATCAACCAAAATTGCAACTATCACTAAATATCTCTTCATGAAAATTTTTTCCATTTTCAAAGATCAGTAGGATTTATTTATCAAAATACCACCTTTTATTTTTCTTTAACTTAACCCAGTCTTCTGACGTGAAGGCAAACATTTTGTCATAAATTTCCCCCAATTACTAAACTAGGCCATGTTCTATTCATAACCCAATATTTGTTTCAAAAGGGCTAGCGAAATATTTATTCATTTAATAGACATAAGTCATATTTTTTTAATTTCACGTAGCCTACCTCATTTTTTTATTCAATCATCCTCGTGAAAGACTACTAATGATACTAACATATTCAATTTACTTAAAATAATAAATGTATGTAAAAATTTTCCTAAGATGAACAAATTGACATCATATCCTAATTAACATGCATATTTAACCAAAGATACTTAAAATATAAAATTCACAAGCCAATATGCCTTCACAAATTCAATGACTATGCTCAAAGCTAAACTACTTTTATCAAGTTACTACCATAACACATTCACACAATTCACACATATGCAATATATGTTCACACACCATGTCAACCTAATCAAAAACTAATAATATGATATGCAAAATTCACACTTATGACATGGCAATGCAAAATCCTCCCCACACTTAGACAACACATTGTCCTCAATGTGAGAAAAGAAAAAAAATAAAAATAAAATTGACAAGAAAAAATGAAAGGAAAGGTTAAAAGCACAAAAACGGGAGATTAAGGTGGTGACGGCGTCGATGATGGAATATGGACATACTTTCGACCATGAAATTCTAGCAATTCTTTCCCTACAAAACAAAAATAAAAATAACAAAATACTCGTAAAATAAATTAAAATAATAAAAATTATCCTAATTCTTGGGTTGCCTTCCAAATAGCTCTTAGTTAATTTCATTAGCTTGATGTGATTTTCGTTCTCCATCAACCTTGGCCAATTATGAGTGGCTTGCTTCCACCCATATGGCTTACTTTCAGTTTAGTAGCCTATAAATAAGCTATATATTGCAAGATAATCAAAGGGAAAAAAGTAATCAAATCAAGAAAACTAAGTTCAATATTGGCCTTTTAAGTATCAAAATCTCAATAAAATAGAGAATAATAAAACCCCCTGAATCATCTATTGAATTCAATAGTTTGACTTTTAAGAAGGTAATTGTTCTCTTTCTTTCTCAATTACCTTTTTCTTCTCTTCTTCTTCTGCTTCATGAATAGAGATGTTTGTATCTTCTTTAACCTTTATCTCCATTATCATTTGTTTGTCATTCTCTTCTTGAACAGAGACTTCCTTATATTTTTCAAACCCAATATTCATTGTTATCTATTTTTTTCCTCTCGCTCCTTTAAAGATTTAACCTCATCAATTCTTATAAACGAGCTACTCTCCTTTGAATTCTTTAATAACTTATTCATGTTGAATTTCATCTGTTCATCTGTAATTTGAAGGATGAGATTATCTTCATGGACATTTACCAAAGCTTTTCCAACATTCAAAAATGGTATACCAAGAACTAATAGACAATTTTGATCCTCTTCAAAGTCTAACACAATGAAATCCACAGGAATGATAAACTTATCCACTTTTATGGGCATATTCTCCACCACGCCAAATAGATTCTTTATCGATTGATCTACCAACTACATATAAAAGTTAGCTCTATATTGTCTAGTACTAGTGTCCTAAAAATTGACAAAGGCATAAGGTTTATACTTATGCCTAGGTCACATACACATTTCGCAATAAATAAATGACCAACCACACAGGGTATTGTAAAACTCTCTGGATCTTTCAACTGTGAGGGCATGTGGTTAGTACTTAAGGAGTTGCAAGTTCATATCCTAACTATAGTATGGTTATCTTCCCAAGTCCTTTCTTTGATAATGTGTCTTTGAGAATTTTTGTATACTTAGGCCTATGTTTTAACACTTCTACAAAAGACAACTGAATTTTCAATTTCTTCATCTTTTCCATGAACTTTGTGAATTGTATATCCAATTCATTCTTCTAAAGTCTTTGTGGGAATGATATTTTTATGGTTAAGGTGGAGGAGGAATATAGGGAGGGTCCTCATTCTTGTCTTCATCCTTTTTCTTCTTCTCTTGGTCTTTTACAAAATAGGTCTCACACCCTGTCTTTCCTCAAGTTCTTCTAACTCTTTCCCACTCCTAACCTTACATTGCTCTCTTGGATTTATTTCCATGTTTCTTAAAACGTTTCCCACACTTCTCTTCCTAGCTTGAAGGAGTGATGAATCGCCCACTCTACAAAATTCATTGGAAATATGACTTATTTAAACCTCTAGGTTGTCAATAGAAGAGGTATGATCTTTCATTACTTACTTAAATTTCCCTTCCAGCCTCTTATGGGCCTCTTCTATATTCGTGAGCTTTTCTATGATCTTGTAAAATTTAGAATCCCATTAATTGGACTCATCTTACTAAAATCCTAATAGGTATTGATGTCTCATGTGAGTCTTTACATTGTTAAATCAACAGAAATATGGGTGGTTTTGCCACCCCAGACTATAAGTGTTCAAATATGGATGATTACTTCCCTAATTAAATTATGCTTCATTGAAGTTCAATTGCTCCACATTTTTGTTTTCCACTAGGAAGCAATCAACTGTGATATTTGTCCGTATAGCTCACACCCACGCTGAACTGCTTTGAATGGAGAGAAAGATGTCACTTCAAGTTGTTTAGTTGCTTGGTGAGGTTGACAATCTTAGCCTACAATTTTGTCACTAGATCCACAATAAGCATTCCTTCTAGATCCTAAAAGGTTGACTGTTGTCTCTCCAATCAAACTATGTGTCACTTGCACTAATGGTTATGAAATTCCTTAATGATAGGCATTAAACCTTGGCTTCAAGAAGTCCATAAGGGTCCTTCGCTCATCATGATGTATTTCATCCACCATTGTTCTTCGTATTTCTTCTTAGCGTTTAACTTATCGAGTTCCTTATTATTGCCTTATGATGTCCAAATTGATGTATCTTCCACTTTACAACCAACCTCTCTTCTCTTTTTTATCTTTTTTAATTTCTTATGATTAGGTACCATAATCATAAGAATCATAAGAAAGGGGTAATAATTCCTTAAAAAAAGGAATTCAAAGTCCTAAACTAATTCCCCAGCAAAGGAGCCAAAAACTTGTTAAGCAAGTTTTACAATTATAAAACCCTTAATATTCCATAAGCGCAAGGGTCATAAATATAGTATTTGAGGTGTCAGTCCCACGAGGAATTAACTAAACTAATTAAATCCTAAATTTGTTAAGGTATAAAAATTGTAATTAAAATTAAAATACAATGAACAAAAATGAAGCAATTGAATATGGATTGATTGATAATGAAATTCTAAAATTAATGCAAGGATATCAAAATTGAGCACAACCATTTAAAAATCAAAATTTTCATAAGGAAGATTAACCAATTATGAGAAGAGGCGATTTATCATATCATCAATTCCTAACCTAATAACTTAATAATAACCCCTAATTGAATCAAGTTACTAATTTTGTAATTTCTTAATTAACAAAACAACTCACGTTCCAACTTGTTCTTAAGCACTTTATTAGACAACTAGGTCCTTACATGAGATCTCTCTTCGTATAATTACTACTTTGATTGTTTAT
>JANQBM010000004.1:23745815-23756884 GCA_025594535.1 Erythroxylum domingense
GTTCTTAAGCACTTTATTAGACAACTAGGTCCTTACATGAGATCTCTCTTCGTATAATTACTACTTTGATTGTTTATGTGATCTATTAGGTTGTTAACTCTCATTACCCAACCTAATCATGTTACTATTAGTTCACTCTCTCGATTTATTATCAAAGTATGCAAAAAAGAAAAACAATCATAATACACAAACACATTAACATAAAAAACAATCAGATCACAATTGATTCAATAATAAATCCCAAATGAAGTTTAGAACATCCTTAAATAAGTATTCATCAACCTCTATTCATCTCATACATAAAATGAAATAAACACAAGAAGAATCAAGAAAATTAACTTGGAAGGGTGGCTAGAGTGGTAGCTCCTCCTCCTCTTCTTCTTCTCTTCTCTGTTCTTCTTTCTTCTTTGGCTTCTTTCTCTAAATGATAAGATGGAGGCTAGGAAATTTTGAGTCATGTTATGATATTATATATCCCATAGGTCATTTAGGGTAAATATTAGGTTTTATCTAGGCCAAAAAGTCCAAAATGACTAAAAATGAAAATAGAAGCATATCCCTACATTTGTCTCGCCCTTGTCATGATCGCGACCCTTGAAAATAAGCTTCTGTCAAGATCGTGAAAAAGGTTTCACAATCGTGACCCTGGGGAGAGACCTTATGTCATGACCGTGACACTCATGTCACGATCATGACTTAAATTTCTTATTCAAGCTTGCTGCAACTTGCTTCAATCTTTATTATTTAGGCTCATACACTAATAAACACAGCAAAACACCTCAAATGCACAAAATTAAAGTCCAACATCATACTCTAAATCATAAAACACTCAAAACCATAAACACACAATCACATTAATATAATTTTAAGCTAAACGTGCACCAATAATCTAATTAACACATTAAAACATATTAAAACACCCACAAAAACATAATGTAAACTACAACTATCAAGCATATATATATATATATATCATCTACTCATCAATGTCTCGAGTCTTTATTTTTCCCTTGAACATGGTTAAGCCAATTGATTACCTACTATATTGTTGTTCAATTGTACACATCATGTATTTAGAATCTTGCATTTGTTGAGTGAGTTTAAGGATTGTTAGAGCATGATATTATTTGGAACTACATGAGGTCAATGCCACAGTTAGTTACCTAATTTACCTGTAAGTGATCTAATTCCTATAAATGAAATGGTGGAAATTTTTTGTAATTTAACATTTCATGTATTTGATCTATCCATATTTAGAATTGGTGCTAATAAGAAGGAAATAAACGTGAGTAAAATAATATTCTTACTACCAAAATGGATATAAAGGAGATGCAATGTCAGGGTTAATATTGGACAAGAATAGACTAAATAACAATTTCTTAAGGAGAGGTAAGGACATGAGGGTCCCAATAGGCCCACATTACTGAAATGGAAATATGAAACTAAAAATATTTTAAAATGCCAAAGTATATATTTTTTAAAAGAACTAGATAGAAGTTTAGGGTTTCATCAAATTATTATTTAAATAGAACAATTTTTATAATGTTAGGTTATTTCTGAACATTACTAAACATTAGGATTTAAGTTAAATTTTTTTGAAACCTTTAGATTGAAATGCCTTTTTTACATATTGGACTAATATAAATATATACCTTATATAAAAAATTAAAGTACAATACCTATATCGTTAATTATAATGGTGATAGTCAACATATACTATAAAAAAAGTTGGTTTTAGCGACAAAAAATAAAACTTTTTTGTCGGCAAATTATTTTGGTAACGAAAATTACCGAAGGAAAGAGTCAACAGAGAAGCAGCCATAGGTAAAATTTAGCGACATATTATTTTAATTTTTTAGTAAATTTAGCAAGAGAATTTTATAATTCCCTCAGGAAATTTAGAGATGGAACACTCTAATTCTATCGGTAAATTTAGCGACAAAATTTTGCAATTCTGTCAAAAAATTTAGCAACCATAAGTTGTTTGTCCATCGGTAATTTACCTACAAAATTAGTAGACGGACTTGATAAGTGTAAATTGCATCATGTTTTAGGGTTTATTTTGATATGTATTTAATTGTTAATTCAATCGTTTAGTGTGAGATTAGGTTAGAATTGTGTTAGCTTGTTAATTATTGGTGTTTAAGTGTTTTTATGGGCTAGTGCAAGTTTTTGAGCTTAAATATTATGTTTTTAAGATACCTTGATGTGTTTGTTAATATTTCAGGGTCAACATTGTAGAACGAAAAAGTTTTAGAGACATTTATACTGAAACAACATCCCATTATTGTGGCATATGGGCCACGATAAACTTGGTCGGGTTGTTTGATGTGTGTAAGTTTTAATTAATTAACCTTGATAATCTATAAGAATACGGTTTGCTTGCGTAGTACCTAAGGTGTCGATCCCAAGAGGAGGCATAATCTAATCCTAAAATCTAAGGCCAGAACAATTAGCAAAATTCAAAATATAACGAAAATAAAATGATAATTCAATTCAATCAAGCAATTCAATTCAAGAATCAATCATGAAAATATTAATAATGTAGTAGTTGCAACATACACTCAACAATTAACCTAAAGGAATTACAAATTAAGAGAAAGGGAATTTTACTCATCCTTAATGCTAACCTAATTGATTATGGACTACTAGATTATTGGTTCTAAACAATCCTATGGTTGATTACTCTCTCTTGAATTATAACCGTTAAACCTAAATTATAAACCCTAATCAGATTATGTAAGTTGTAATTTCTCAATTAACAACCTATCCAAAACTCTAATTAAATCTAAAGTTGTCTAATAAACTATCGAAAACCTATTTAAGATCTCTCTTTGGACAATTTACCGATATGATTTAATTCTTGTTCTATTAAATCGCCTAACTTTCATTAACCCAATTTAATTATTTTTCATTCGATTCACCCTCTCAGTTTATTATCAAATTATGCACGTCTAGAATTAAATCACAATAAATACAAATAATACATAATAATCATATTTCATTAAATCAAAGATAAAACCCCAAAGGTATGTTTAGAACATCATCAACATCCAAAAATCTTATCATCAACTGTTATTCCAATTTTATACAATAATAAAACTAAAAATAGTAGGAAATATAAATTGAATGGATGATAGGAGGCAGCGATGTCAGGAAACTCCTGATCTGGGAAGTACGTCAAGTCGGCTTCTTCTCCTCTTCTCTCTTCCTTCTTCTCTTTCTTTATCTCTCAATAATCCTCTCTAGGGTTTCTCTAAAAGTGGCTGGTGCAAAAGCCCCTACTACTTCTTTGTCTTGTTCTTTAAATAACCTTTGTGCTCTGAGCAGCCTTAGGGTTTTTTTTAAGCTCTAAAAGGTCCAAAAAATTCCTCAAAACTTGAAGTTTTTTTAGTGTCTGTGCGTCTGCCTGATGTAGGCCACGATTGTAGGCCACATCTAAGCCTTCTGTCACGATCATGACATGTAGGCTACAATCGTGGGATAACTCCAATGCTTCTATCATGATAGTGGCCTATTGTACCACGATCGTAAGCCATTTTTTCAGCCTGAATGTCTCCTAAACTTTTTCGTTCTTCGATGTTGACCATGAAATATTAACAAACACATCAAGGTACCTTATAAACACAATATTTAACCTCAAAGACTTATACTAACCCATAAAAACACTTAAACACCATTAATTAACAAACTAACACAATTCTAACCTAAACACATGCTAAACAATTGAATTAACAATTAAATACATATCAAAATAAGCCCTAAAACATAATGCAATTTACACTTATCAACATCCCCACACTTAAACGTTTGCTTGTCCTTAAGCAAACAAAACATCAAACACACAAAATCACAAAGCACATAATGCAATAATAGGAAAATGGCTTCAACTTCATGAAATAAATTTAACTTTAAACATAATCATTCAAGTTATTTCAAATCATTAATATGCAAAATTCGTATCTAGGTGCTCTAGACTAAACATACATATTAATCAAAACTTAAATGTCAAGTTACTCACCCTTTTCAATTGTACAAACACATTGATAATTCTTTGGTCATTCAAACTCTGTAACTACTACTAAGTATGTTTTCATGAAAATTCAAGCTATTTACAAGTTCGGTAGGTTTTATTAGAAAATACATTGTTTTTTATTTTTATTAAACATGGACATAGTTTTTTACTTGGAGGCAAACATTGATGATGAAAGTCGATCTAGTTACTCGACTAAGTCATTTTTTGCTAAGCTACTTGGTTGAAATGTCATTATAGTCTTTTAACATGAAGGCACACATTTGTGATGCATGTCGATCTGGTTACTCAGCTATATCACATTCTCAACTAGCTACTAGCTCTATTCATAACCCTAAGGTGAGTAGAATAGTTACTTATTTAAAATTAACCAACACAAATTACTTATTTATTTATTTATTTATTACCTACTTTGTTGCTTAAGCTACTCGTTTTCATGAAAAAATACTATATGTGCGTTAGGATCTTAATTTGTTAGTCCATAAAACTGCAAGTTCTATTGAAGCATGTTCAGAAAGGCTAGTTTGATTTCAAACGACATTGTTTGTACAGGTGACCTAGCTACTCCTTAGTTAGTCGCATTGAAACCTAGTCTCATGGAGTCTATAAGGGTTTTTTGTTGACGTCTTTGGTTTGCTCTGTGGTCTAAATCTTGCTGAAATTCCTTGGCCATTGTTGTTTTCACAATTTCCTCTTCCTCTTCAAACTGAGCTTTCCTAATGGATCGTTTAAATCGAGTGATGTCTAACTCTAAGGTTTTAGTTGCATGACTCAATCTTCTCGTGACTCTTATGTTCATACAAGAGCACGATTTCAGAAATAGAAAGAAAGGAAGAATAGAAAATAAAAACTAACTATACGCCTTCAATTAATGAATCAAACTAATTGCCTTCCTGAAAATGGAGAAAAAAAACTTGGTCAGGTTATTTGATGTGTTTAAGTTTTAATTAATTAAACACGATAATCCATAAGCACCTGATTCGTTCGTGTAGTACCTAATGTGTCAATATCACAAGGAGGGATAATCTAATCATAAAATATAAGGCCAGAATAATTCACAAAATTCAAAATGTAACAGAACGAAAATGAGAGTTTAATTCAATCAAGCAAATCAATTCAAGAATTAATCACAAAAATATTAATAATTTAGCAATTGCAACACACACTTAAAAATCAACCTAAAGGAATTACTAATTAAGAGAAAAGTAATTTTATCTATCCTTAACGCTAACCTAATTAATTATGAATTATAAATTATTAGTTTTAAAAGATCCTAGGGTTGATTACTCTCTCTCGAGTTATAACCATTAAGCCTAAGTTATAAACCCTAATTAGATTATGGAAGTTACAATTTCTCAATTAACAACCTATCCAAAACCCTAATTAGATCTAAAGTTATCTAATAAACTATCAAAAACCTATGCAAGATCTCTTTTTAAACAATTTACCGATTTGATTTAGTTCTTGTTCTATTAAATCACCTAACTTTCGTTAACCCAATTTAATTATTTTTTATTTGATTCACCCTCTTAGTTTATTATCAAATTATGCACATCTAGAATTAAGTCACAATAAATCCAAATAACATATAAATAATCATATTTTATTAAATCAAAGATAAAACCCCGAAGGTGAGTTTATAACATCATTAACAAACTAACACAATTCTAACCTAAACACATACTAAATGATTGGATTAACCATTAAATACATATCAAACTGAACCTTAAAATACGATGTAATTCATAGTTATCAACACTTAATTAAAGCAAGTCATGAGTGGTATCTAGCAACACATCATAATCCCTAATTGATCAGAAAGTTAGTGGTTTGAATACAAACCCTTCCATAGATAATGTTCCCGTGCAATTCATCATTTCACCATCTATACCTCACTTAGTTCCAGGTATGGTTTGACGCTCCCACTAAACTGACTATGTCACATCTAGCCCAACTGATGTTAGTTCTTGTCTACGAGGCTCATTACTCAATTGGATATGTCACTGAAGACTATCTTTATGACATTTCTACTCTGGCCAGAGATTCCTAAGTAACGACCCTGACGAGAGGTCGTGGGTATTATCTCCTTCTATCAAGAGTGATAAATCCTTTATTTACTACTCAATTACCTTCAAATACCTCAAGTTGTACCCAATCACTACCCTATGAGTAAACTCTAAGAGGCAATGAGGAATGGAGTCAAAGTACAGGAATAGTATCCAAGATATCCTTAAGCACCTCAAATCTAAAGATATTTACACCATTGCTATGATGAGACTATCATTGACACTAGAATAGATTATCCATATGATTGTCTTATGGTAGGTCATCTAATGTACTTTCTACTTTTAGCAAGCATCCATATGTTAACTATAAATAACTCGTGCTGACAGCTTATGAGATCCACTGCTTTATTTAATCAATGAGTATAACATATGCAGTCTGTCTCAATTAATAATGTCCCATCTCATTAATCCTATGACGAGGGATAATTTAGATACTAACATAATTACACATGATAGGAATCTCATTATCATGATCTCATCATGATTTCCCTCATGCTATATAATGTATCAATGATTCATTAATTCGATTTAAGATCACTATTAATTCATAAATAACATGAACGTCAAATTAATGAAAAAGCCTTCTTATTAATCAAAAATATTTGTACAATAAGTGCTAAAGGTGATTGCCTTTAGAGCACTTCTCTAACAAATGGATGGTGTAGGGTGGTGGATGGTGTAGCAACAGGTATAGAAGGTGATTGTATGAGGACTGTAGGTCGGGAAGGTGATGCCTCATCAGGATGTATAGTAGCTGGACTTACAACACCTGATTCTATAGCATCAGTAGAATGTGATCCTTCATATGGACTTACACTGGCTCGTCCAAATGGTGGTAACCTGACCCTTAGCTACATCATTTCCTATTCTCTTTTATTGCATATTTTAAACCTAAAATTCATATTTTATTGAATATTCCAGTAATAGAACAATATAAATTAAATATATAACAATATGTTGTTGATGTAATAATAGCTTTATTCATATAATATTCTATTATAAACACAAGTTAATCGCTATCATCACTTAACTGTAAATCAAAATCACCATCATCTCTCGCCCTCCTCATCCTCTCTAGATGAAATCTCAACATATTCACTATTTATATCATTCAATGATTCATTCTTGTCATGTGTTACACATGCATTTATTTCATAAACATCTTCCTAAAACGCTTCACTTTTAATTCTCTTTATTTCTGCTTTTCCATGTAATTTAAAAACACCTTTAAGCTTTATTTTGCAAACTGCTAACCAATCTGACTTATCTCGTCATAAGCTAGGAAAAGGGACATAATACACCTAACCATTTCCCCTCCAAATTGAAAGTAACCAATCCCACCATATGATTTCACAATTAGAAAACTTAATCACAACCAATTCCACTTTAGTGATTAGACCATCACCATAAAAACCTTACAACTTCGTAGAAGAATTAAAAGGAAAGATAAAGCTTTGATCTTTATTATCCTTTATATATCTTAATACCCTATAAGTAGCAAAAAAATGAAATATATTTGGCTTATCGATATATTGACTTAATTAATGGACAACATATGTGAGTATCAATCAAATAAAGAAATTTGCCAACCAATATTCTGTAAGAAGTGACATTAAAAAGTTAAAAAAAAACACCTACATATTATTTTTCTAACTTTATATTAAAATAAAAAGAGTCAATTTTGGTTTGAAATAATAAAATCAATTTCCTTAAAAATATCAAAAGCACATTTTTGCTTACATATATTAATTCCAACACTAGATCTAGTAATCTCCAAGCCAAGAAAAAAATTTATTGGCATCAAATCTTTAATGTTAAAAGTTGTACAAAGATGCTTGTGTAAATTGTTGAGAAAACATATAATTCAATGGCTTTGTGTACCACTAACAACTACCTTGTTTCAAGTCATATGAGGATTTATTCAGTCTACAAACCTTAAAAGAGCTTGAAAAAGCACTATGGTATGTAGATTTATGATGTTATTACAGTTTGAATTAATCACCTAGAAGTTCATTTCCAAAGTTTGATCTTAAACAAGTACTATGGTACTTGGCATTGTTAACCACATAATCGACAAAGCAAGTTCTCGCTGCGACTTCTAGGCTCATGAAATTTTTCACCGATAAGCCTCATGGGAGTTACATCACAAGTTTCCAACCTCTATACCATCCTAAGAGTTGATTATGCAAAGGATTGCCATGTCAAATACATGAATTTCTTAAGTTAATACTAATTTTGAAGTAGTCACATTGAAGTTCAAGTCTTTATCTATAAACTTAAACAATTCCCAAACTAAACATAAAAATTCTACTTTAGTATGTGTATGGTGACATCGAGCATATGTCATAAACCTTCAAACCCCTAAGTGTCCTTAATAGAGTAGTTATAGTTCCTAAGCGATTCCTTTATTGCTACCTATAAAATTGACCTAAACTTATTAATTAACTTTATAATAAATACCATAAAACATAAAAAATTTCAAGTCTCATTTTAACTGGAAATTTGTAAACATATAATATTTCTCACGTAATCATAATATAAACAAGAAAAAGTAAATACCATTCTACCTCCTTCACTAAGTTCAAATACTTTAATTAATATATCCTCATAAGATAACAATCATTCACACAAGTTTATGAAATGTGAGAAAGGAGCTCTCATCATCTTTTTTATGAAAGTAAAATTACCATAAGTTTGAAAGTAATATAATCTCCATTATCTAAGTAGATATGTAAAATCAAAAGTACTTCGAATAGGATTATAATGGGGTCTAATGTTTGAGTTGGCTAACCAAAAAAAGGATATAAAAGAAATAAAAATATTCACAATTAGTAGAGAAATAACAAAAAAATAAGAATACAAGTAAAACAAATTTTCTATACTTATTTCATTGCATCTTATTTGTAAAACATCAAAATACAAGTAAAAACTTTACTAATTATGAATTAAAGAGTAAATACTTATTTTTCTTTTTAAGCTTAAGGTTATTTAAGAAAGATTACAAAGAAAGAGCTTGATTTTTAAATTATACTAAAAAAGGATTCACTAATATATTAATGTCTAAAAGGGCTACAATTTGGCTTAAATTCAAATCCTATGTGACTTTATCATTTTTAATGTTTCTATGAATCTTATATGTAAACTCAAAAAGATGAAATTCAAGTTCTAGAAATTCATAATCAAAGAACGTATCCACATAAGAAAAGAAAATTTTAAGGAATGATTAAATCCTTATAGGATCACTCATGTCCTTTACTTAACAAATTCAATTTCATATTATTCACAAATTCAAGATTTGCATAACATCTACTTAATTATATTATCAATTTAATTTTGTAATGCTGAATCTCAATCTTAAATTATGTATAAACTTACTTTATGAACCTAAAAATACTAAAGAAAACCTAAACTAATAACCTAATAAAATATAAAAAATGTAAAAAAATGACAAAAAATCAATGGAATTAGATTTTAACTCTACTCCGCCCCTACACCTAGAATAATATTATCTTCAAGATTATGCATCAAGTGTAATAAAAGGATATAAAAGCTCCTTGAACACCAAGATAGTTGAATTGGAAATTCTCTGTTATAAAATATTCTTTTGTACTTAAAATCTATAAGATACCCAACATTGTTGGAGAGTTAAAAATAATAAAATCTAAATTGCAATTAGATTTCCAATAACTTCAACTTAGTATAAATAACATACCATAAGTTAGTAAAACAATACATATTATAAAACATCCTCAATCTAACTACATATATGTATGTGTGTAAGGTCAAAGTGAATGGGTTAATGATGTTAGAGACCTCTTATAAAACATTCATCAAGCACTTGATACGCTTCATAAATTCATCCCTTTTTTTTCAAAACTACTGTCTTTTTCCATTATTCACTAAGATAACCACATAATAGCAAAAAATGACCCATTAACAACCCAAATGAACCGTCACAACTCAATCTCAAGTATCAAAACCGATGAACAAACAACAATTTACATACAAAAATTGAAGCAGAAATAACTAACCCAAGAGCAGTAAGTAGACAACCAACCTTGAGACGATAAACCCAAGACAATGGAAACAGTTTGTGGAAGAACAAAAGAAGATGAGAACCCAAAATTGTAGACAAAAGAAGACAAAGGACCAACGAAGAAGAAGAAGAATGACAGGGGTCTTCGAATTTTTGATTTTATTAACGATAAAATGGCGTCGCTTCCTTTAAATTTAAACAACAATACTGATGTCATTTCAATTTACCAAAATAATGATAGTTCCATAGGTAGATACTGGCAGAATGGAGTTTTTATACGTAATTTCCCTAAGAAAATTTTTTCCGTCAGTAAACTTCGTCTCTGATTTTTACCGCGAACCATTGCTGTCTATTTTTGCAACGACTTTCACTATTCCATCTCTAAATTTCATCTGTAAAGTTTCGAGGATAAATTTCCTCCTCCTTTACCAATGGATTTTTTTAGCAAAATATCATTTTTACCGAAAAGTTTATCAATGGAAATAAATTTCCAACGCTAAGTTACTAAGAATTTTTTTTTCCATCAGTAATTTTACATTGGTAATTTGTAATTTTCTTATAGTGATATTTCATAAATATGGATGCTAGGTTATCTTGAATTATACATGCACTAACTCTATGCAGTTGGTAGTCAAAATTTTTGAGTTCATATTTTCAATTACATATCTACCTAAATAATAACTAATAATAGAGACTTCTTATTTTTATATGATTTTTTACAAAAATTCTATAAGATTCTGGGGCTTAGATTGAATTTTTCATTTAAGATATCCTCAAATAATAAATAGTTATTCAAAATTTTAAAAGTATATCTTAGAAACATATTTGTACTAAATGGCATGTAATCATTCAAAATTTTGATCCAAATACTAAATTATGGTACAATACCACCTACTATTCAACCTATTAAATTGACTTGATTTAAGATCCTATA
>JANQBM010000004.1:23756984-23771049 GCA_025594535.1 Erythroxylum domingense
TTGATCCAAATACTAAATTATGGTACAATACCACCTACTATTCAACCTATTAAATTGACTTGATTTAAGATCCTATAAATTCTTAATAAATGATAATTAAGAATTTAAATTTTAAAGATTTAGTATATATGGAACAACAACATCTTATAAAATCATTTTTAGCTTGATACCTAATAAAAATTGTGTTTAATGTTTTTTAGGGTCATTTAAAGATCTTAAAGAAGGTAAAAAGAACATTTGTAAATTATTTTTTCTTCACGAAATTTAGCTTGCGATATCTTTTATTTTTGTTAATTAAAAACCAAGTGTCACAATTTGTTCCTATAATAAGAATACCCAAATCAATTTATCATTAATTGATCATATTCCAATCGTTATAGATACAAGGATGATTAAGTAGGAAGATGGTAAGAACAAAAGATGAGAATATCTTTTTTATGGAAAATTTTTAAAGAGAATGCTAGTGTTATTGTCATTTTCTATGACAAGTTTTTTGGAGATAAAGAAAAAGATTGTAGGAATCATAAGAATTCTAAATTACCATTATCGAATAAAATTAATAGATTTGAGCTCTTTCTCTATCTTTGAATTTACAATTTCTTGATGATTTTATCTTATTTATTTAGGTTGAATACATCCTATTATCATATGATGGGCATTCCGAGATTGTCATTTTTAACTTAGCTTGATCTCTTTTCTCAAACTTTTTGATCTTCATTCCTTTTTATATTTTTTTTGGTTATAGCATTGGTTATACTTGAAAAACTTCTCTCTCATTATAAACATCTAAATTGATGATTTCAATAATGGTGTAAACTTAGGTTATTCCTACTATTTTAATTTCTTCTATCTAATTTCATTAATATGATATGTCAATTTTTAAGACTTATTAATCAAGATAATGATAAATTTTAAAAAGTTAAAAAGAAAATATTGATATAAGGAAGGAAAAATTAGATAAAAATAATCATATATAGGTTTTTGTATTATGTTATGCAAGTGTAAATTAAGATTAGGAAAATTACATATAAATATTGAAGAAGAGGGGTGTAATATTTTATGGATAAGTTGTGTAAATTTATTCATCATTATTAGCATATCTAGAATATTTTGATCTTAAATGTAATAGTAATGCATATATCTTAAGTTCCTTTCTTCTCTTTATGGTATCGAAGCTCCTTTTGTCTAAAAGGATATAAATTTTGGTCTTCTGTGTTTGTTTTATTGGAGATAATTTAGTCATTTGTTTTTTTTTTGGTTTATACCAAAATCTTTTAATCTTCAAAAAGATCCTAAAGGTGGAGACCACGTCCAAAATCTCCTTTATGCTTACAATTAGAATTCATTAACAAAGTTTTGTTTGTATCGTATTGTATAAAGGAAAAAGGCAACCTAAATAACATCATAAGTTTTAAAACCAAAATGATGTCATTTCCTACTAACCACTTATAGAGTCTAGTTAATATTCAACATCATATGTCATCACTCTATTGATCTAATCATTTCCAAGTGTCATCTAGCTAACTCCCACACCATCATCCATGTCAATTATATAGTAATCACCTAGGCTATACATCTATCATACCATCTGCTACATCATCACCCACATCGACTATTAATTCCCACATCTACCATATCAAGTTTAACATCATCACTAGTTTTATTTAGCCAGTTCACTTCAAAATAGTTCAATTTAAACCCACTGACCAACATTTTTATTGATTTGTTCAATTATTTTCTAACTAATTTTCTCTTCATTCAAATAATTTCCTAAGGTTTTTGGGTGCTCTAAACTCAATTTTAGGGTCAAATTGGATAAATAATATATGAAAATTTCGTAATATTTTTTATTATGATTTTAAGAGCATTTGGCGTTTATTTTGATGATTTATGGCTGACTTAGTGTTTAATTTAGGTTAAATTTTGTTTGTGGGCCTTGTCTTAGCTCTCAAATGAAGACATAGTGAATTTAAGCAATTTGAAGTCAAGTTCCAAAATTTATAGAGCGAGATTAGATAAACACAAATTTAATATAACCTTATGCTCACTGATATAGTGCTACATGGTACTATGTGTTCACTCATGTAACTTAGTGTTGCATTTAGTTTCTTTGATAACTTGGCATATCAAGTAAGCATGTCAATGGGCTGAGCTATGGTGGCCTAGGCTACGGCCCACCAGCCCAACTGGGCCGGTGGTCGACCCTTGGCCCGGCCAGGGCAAACCAAGTGGCCCTGCCAACTTGGGCCAAAAATAAGTCGAGCCATAATTGTCATGCCTAATATCAAGGAACACGGTCCAAACATAATCTCATATTGCCCTTTGTTTCAACAAGTTGTATTCTACTTCTCTAACAACTTGCAATATAAAAGAATACATCGTAAAATATTGTCATATGTTAAGTAACATAACCTAAATACAAACTCATATTATAACTCATGTTGCTATTATTTAAATATAAAAAATAAGGAGCAATGAAGCAAAATGAGATTGATATAGACTTATATTTTTTTATGTTAGTTAAAATTCTAAGGTTTTCTAAGATTAAAAAAAGAGAGAGAGAGACACGATGAAAGAAAGGAGAGCTATTTTGGAGGACTAGAATCCAGTTAGAATTGTATCTAAGGAAGGTCATATGATAAGAGTACAACAAAAAGAGATATAAGAACACATTAGTTAACAAGCAACCTTAGTGAAAACAAAGAAGCGTAAAAAGACTCATTAAAAGAATTAATATTTAAGATCTATGAGAAATTTTTATTGTTTCTTATGTTCTTTCTTCTTTATTCTAGGTTTACTTTGCTTAAGTATAAAATAATTGGGATATAAATCTAGGTGGTATGAACCCTAAACCTATTGTTTTGAATTAATTCTTTGATTTAACATAATATTCTAGTTTTCTTGAGAACTATTCATTTTTCTCATTGTATTGAATAAACTAGTGAATGTAAAAGATTCAATATTGGATTTCATACATAGAAATTGAGAAATCTTATATATGACTAGTTTAAAGCATAAATAATTAGAGTTGCATTAAACCCTAGAGATAGGACCATATAAATCTTTTGGTTATGATCAAACCTATAATAGAAGTTTATAGAATGAATTACTGCATTATTTCATTACAATGGATTTTACCTAAACAAGTTAATGATAAGGGCTATATGTCTCAAGAAATAATATAGTTGTAACTTTACAATTCCTACCGATCCAAGTAACTAAAGTTAAACGTTAAATCAGTATATTCAAGCATAAGAAAGTTTTTAAGGGATTCTTCATCCAAATCTTCTTTTATCTATTATTTATTTATTCTTATCTATAACCTTGACAAAAATAAGATAATAGAAAGACAATTAGTACTAGTAGTTATGATTTTTGTGGCGTACTCATTGCTATAGAAAATAATAGGTGCACTTGTCTGTGTGATTTTTTAATATTTTTTATGTTTAAAGATATATAAAATAAAATATCACGCTTATAGATAAGATATCCTTTATTTATAGTGATTTTCCCTTACTATACTAATAGGAATGGGATATTCACAAATCAGTTTTGCAAGAAGTTCCTTCAAGGTTAATATAGCAAGATACCTTAGACTCAAGTTATTTGGAGAAAGCTTTTTCATCTTTGAGCTTCCTTTATTTTATGGTTGGCTATGAAAGATAAATTGCAAACTATTGACAAGATGAAGTTCCTCAACATCCCTAACATATGCACTATATATATGAGAGATGAGGATAGTAGTGATTTTATGTTTTTCCAATGTCAATTTGTCTCTTGTATTTAGAGATCTCTACTTCACAAATGTTACATTTAGCTTGCTCTAGATAAGTGGAATTCCATTAAAAGGTGGTGTACTACTATTAATCATCTTGACAACACTATTAAAAGGTGCTTCGGTCTAGTTATATCCTATCTAGTCAAAGACATTTAGGATGAGAGGAATTCTCACATTTTTTATAATAGAAGTCAAACATCACAATAATTTAATAGCAAAATTATTTAGCAAATCATAAGTTATAACATTTTAAACCATTTTAAGTGTTAGAACTCAGATTATTGTACTAGAATATGGAAAGTATAAGCAATTACTTTTTCTACTTTGAGGGAGGTCGATTTTGTGATCTTACTCTAGGATATCCCCCTAGTATAGCTCTTTGTAGCTTTTTTACTTTTTTTTCCTTTCAATGGTTAAGTTCATTACCAATTTCTCAAAAAAAAGTCATCCTTTGTTTATATATTATAGATTCTTTTAAACTTCCGTAATAAATTCTCTACCTAATCAATATCACATTTAATGGCTCTAATTATTATTTATGGAATAAGGATACATGAACTTTTTTAAAAGGTAGACTTCCATAATGTATTATGATAGGTGAAATAACCAAGCCTACCAAAAAGAAGAATAAAGGTAGAGATAGATTGTTCAACACCTAATAATATGGGACGACATCAATCATTAGATCTTGACTCAGTTTTACAATAATTATATTAAATTTATCAAGTTAGAGTTCAATAGATTTGACACTACTAAAGAGGTATGGATTTTATTTTTAAAATGGGTATTATATCTCTAATTATGTGAACCAATTTTAGTTATATCAACGCCTTCATTAAGTGCAACAATAAGTTGGTCAACTATTTATAATTATGTTTCTAAATTTTAAGAACTTTGAAATTAATTAGCATTAGGAGATCTTCTATGTCATAATCTTAAAGTAGTTATCTTCTACACTAATTTTCATGATGATATGTGCTTAATTGATTGTTTAATTATTTCATAACACTTAGCGATTAATGACATGAAATTATTTAAGATACTCACTTTGACACATATGTGATTTTAGGCACAATTCGGAAGAAAATAAGTTAAAGTGAGTCAAAAGTACAATATTTGGGAAATTTTTTTAAGATTAATGTTCACTAGTCTTTATGAAGCAAGAAGAAGAAAATTAAAAGACAAAAAGAAGAAAAAATGCAAAGAAAGTGAGCTATAGGGATTATGCAAGCAAATTATATTTAATGTGAAATTAATATCTTGCATGGCTAGCAAATTATATTTAATGTGAAATTAATGTCTTGCATGGCCATGCAAGACATTAATTTAATTAATCTCACAACTATTGGAGAGAATAAAGATGGATAGCTGGAATTATAAAGCACACTACAGTAATAACATATGAAGAAAACGCAAGGCAACATGGTAAGGAAGGATCTAAACACAACGTAGCATGTGGAAGCATGGAGAGAAAACAACAATGCAGCAATAGGAGAAGAAAAGCAAAATGGCAAGCAACACAAGAACGAACGAAGTAGTAGAGCACTAAACAACGTAACGCAGGAGGACCAAAACACAACAACATTAGCCATCACAAAACGCAAAGTAACCGTAGCGTGAGGGGAGTGTAGGTATTAATAAGAGTGAATAGTAAAGTGGACCAACAATTAATTAGAAAATCATAACAATAGCATAGGAGCCATAGTAGCGAGTGTCATAATGGTTCTAAGGTGGGGTTTTTTGGGCTGAATCGAGTGGGAATTTCAGGAGCTTCAAAAGAACATGAAGATGGAGGTAAGCTCTCTGCCATGAGGAGACCCATAGAGGGGTAGCTTCCCGCCACCGGTTTGGAGGCGACATCGATGCCAATGACTTGGTTAAGCACTTTTTCTTTATTTTAGTTGTTTCTTTTTCTCATTAGAAATTGATTGTGTTATCCTATGTTAATTTATTTAGGTTTTATATATAGATAATCTTATTCTCGTTATTGTTCGATTATTTATGTATAAACCCATTGGGTATTATGAAAAGATGATTTGAATGTGTTCATTGGATCATTTATTTACAAACCAATTGCTAGAATTTCGATATAATCTGTAATTGTTATATTTGAATTTCATGGGTAGCGTTTGATGATTCGTAATCATTAGGAATAACATAATCTAGGTTACATGATGCATCGTATATGGTTGTTATATTGATTAATCGGATTTCCTAATTCGTAATGCTACTGCCCAATTAAATCTAAAGATTGTATCCTAGGTTATTCGGTGGTTAGGTTTAATTAATGATTGTATCTTGATTAAACACTACCTAACGGAAAACTCGGGTAATTATTAACCCACGATTAATAGTTTCTAAGAGAGGGTTGAGAACAAAAAATTAATGAAATATGTTTAATTAGTGTGTAGGCTGAGATTAAACTAAATAACTAGGTCCCTACTGAATTCCTCACTTTTATCATTTTTTACATTTTTTCTTTACATTACTTTTGTTAGTTATTTTAGCTTTATTTTATTTTCTTATTTCTAAAACCAAAACCCCCTAGCCTAAACACCAATTAATTTCATTTCAACAACTTTACACACACTCTCTTTGAGATCGACCTAGACTCACCACTGCTATAATAGTAGTCTAGTTTTTATTTTAACTAGCGTTGCGACGCATTATCACATGATTATAAATATATATGGTACTTATTGATGATTCTAAAAGATGAGTTTGAATTCAACATGCTACTCTCTTTTTCATTGAATTTCTCTTCTTAAGCTTGATACTATGATTAAATAATTAATTATAGATAAAACCTAACTCTGTTCCCTTTGCATGAAAAAAGTTATACCATCTGCTGATGTTGCTCTTATCACTTAAACCTCATTCCTTAAAACTCAGTTAAGAAGTCTTAGAAAGTATTTTACAGCTACTATGAAAAAGGGTGGTCATCAGACTTAGCCTACTATTATTGTTATTATTGTTGAAACTAATTAATTGACATCGTATCTCTTAAATTCTTTTTGAAATATATTTATTCTCTTTTGTAACAACTTCACTTATCTTGTCTATCAAATTAGGTACTTCCTCTCCATGGTACTTTTATTTTACTTATTACAACCAAATGAAATTTAATTGCTCTGTATGACTCAGTAATCACTTTTTCTATTTTGTATGTTATTTATACTATTAATAATTATTTTATTTATGTTCAATGTATAAGCACTATTTAAACACTTAAGTTATTATTATCAAATACCGTTCGTGTTCATAAACTTTCTTTAAATCTTTTATTTGTCAGTTAATTATATGAACTTGGTGTAAAGATATATTTTTAAATCATCGTTACATTGAAAAGGATATACAATCAGGTGTGATCCTTAGGATATAACATAAGGTTTGTTGGCTATTTGAACTCATTTTTTGTGTTGTACATCCAAACTTATTATTGGTGGTGTCATATCCATCTTTAGCACTCTTGTCTCATCCATCTCTTAAATTTAGAATATGATCTTTAATTTCTAGTAGCTATTTAGTTTAGGTCAAGTTTGAAACTTTGATTGTGTTTCATGTCAATGTTTCAAAATTCATACATTATCTTTTCTTAGTAGTGATTCTATTTATTTATCACTTTTTAATTCAGTTCATCATGATATTTTGTAATCTTATCCTAGTAATACAATTGGTAGTTTATGATATTATATAATCTTTGTTAATGATTTTTCTATATATAAAAAGATTTATCTATTAAATTATATATTTTCTATTTATTCTGACATTTTAAATATGATTTAGACTGAAATTTCTTATAAAATTTTCACTAATAATATTGTATAATATAAAGATAAATCCTTCAACAAAGATGGATGTAATGAAAGCATGAAATGTTCTGGATACTTTATAAGCTTTCTTCATCTCTTCCTTCTAGAAATCTTGATAGTCCTTACTTTGTTCTTTTGCATCTACATGAATACACTGAAATAGAACCACAAGAACAATTATGTTATCTCCTAAGAAATGAAATAAAATATAAAAGACATAGGTTTCATGATCATTTATCTCAAAGAATTTTTATCTCTGATCATGTGATCTCTTGGAAATATAAGATGTTATTAATTCCTTCAAAATTTTGAGTCAGTGAATCCCGTCTTCCATTTCTCTTTAATCCAACTACATGCTATTTGTAACCTTTCTTTTATAAGTTTTTCATGCAATAATTCTTGCAATTTGGGTAAGCCTACACCTAATCCCATTATATCTTTTTTAGTTATGGATCCATCAACTTCTTCGTATGATCCTTTACATTTGTTTACTCATTTGAATCTTATATTCTTCCACTCATTCCTTTTTTTTTAGATCAAGTAAGTCACCTTTTTATCCTTACTCAAGATTTTCATGCTAGTTCCACTATGTCTCCGTAGAAGAACTTTGCAAATACTAATGTTTATTCCATTATTGCTCCTCGATTTGAGTATCACTAATATTATAGGCCAAGATCTAGCCCTCTATAATTAAAAGTAATGGTAAAAGAACTATGGGCACTTAGTAGTACCAATACTTGGAATATAAGTGATTTAGCTCCAAAAAGAAGTTATTGTTGACTGCAAATGGCCTATAAAAAATTTAACTAATGGATAAATTGAGTGATATCAAGACTAACTTATTGCTAAAGGTTTTACTCAAAAGTATGGTATTGAATATAGGGAGACATTTTCTCTTATAACAAGTTTAACCTTAATCTACAACCTTGTTGTAATTTTTGCTACCACATGTTGGCCATTATTCTACATTGATGTCAAGAATGTCTTCTTTAATAGCTATCTTACAAAAGAAATATATATGCAACTCTTAACTAATTATGATCATCCATCGAATAAAGTTTGTCATTGTATATGGTTTGTCAATTTTATCTCTACCATTGACTACCTTAGCTTTTAGTCCAGTCTTTATCATCATGCTCTGTACCATTGGAAAGTAAATTAAGGGTACACTTTTCTTCTTTTTTATGTTGCTGACATGATAATTACATGCAATAAAACTCAAAATATCTTCACTCTCATATATTTTCTCCATCAATAGGTTGAGATAAAGGATTTAGGTAATATGAGTTACTTTTTGGGTCCTTATTTTTCCTCTAATACCTTTGGTTAATATTTGTCATAATCTAAATATGTTGCTAATCTTATCTCTCATTTTGGTATGACTGATAGTAAAATAATTATCATTCTGCTAGAACACATTGTTCATCTTTGGGCTACTGACACCACTTCTCTCATTGATGGTACTCTTTATCATTAACTAGTTGGTAGCATTATTTATCTCACTATCACTCATCTTAACATTACCTATACTATTCTCATTGTCAGCCTATTTATGATTTCATCTTATACCACTAGCTTTTTCGTTGTTCTTCATGTTCTCCAATACATTAGAGATACCTTATTTAATAGTCTTCACTGATCTAGTTTATCCCTACCAGAGTTTAGAGCATGCTTTAATGTTGATTAGGTTAGAGACTTTATTGATTATTGCTTTACTACTACTTATTATTTCTTTCCTAGCAAGTCTCTCATTTCTTCGTGTAGTAAGAAACAAATAGTAGTCTCTCATTCTAGTATATAAAAATATCAAGCTCTTATTGACACTACTTTTAAGCTTTTATTATCGCAATGGTTACTTTAAGATGTGGGTATTACATCCTCCTCTACAACTCCTCTTCATCATGATAATCAAAGTGTCATGCCAAGTGCTCATAATAATGTCTTTTATGAATGGATCAAACATATTGAGACGAATTGTTATCTTGTGAGACATAACGTGCTTCAAGGAACTATCTAAATCATTTATATCCCCACATAATCTCATATTGCTAAAGTTTTCACCAAATCACACTCTTCTTATCGCTTTTAAGATCTTACTTACAATCTCATAATGGTATATTTTTTTAATACCTTGAGTTTGGGGGGATGTTAACATATCTATAGAATATATATATATCTTAAATATAAAGATTAATGTATATTTAAAGCTTAAATGTAGGAGATTAAATAGTATATGATTAGGGATTAACTAGGATTTCTTTCCATTTTGGTATAGCTCCTAACTAGTATAAATACCCCTCATGTATAATGTTCAACACATATAGAAATAAATAGAACATTCTTTCTTAAGTTCCTTTATTCCCTTCAAGAATATTGAATAATTTCCACAATCTATTTGCCATTATACTTCACCAAAAGATATGCCTACTTTTCTTCATAATTTTCAATAATGTTGGGAGGCTCAACTTCTAGTAAGCAATACTCTTAAAAAGGGAACATTAGACTATCATAAAATGTTCAATGAAAAACTTAATCTTGTAAGTTTGAGCTACATAATTGCAACAAAAATTAGTTGATCTAAGAATTATGTAATGAATCTTGAATGTCATTTTTATTATTTAAATCAAGACTAAAAGTACCTACCTTTATATTACCAGGAATTTTGAATCTTTATAATATTCCAACTATAATATAAACTAAATAAAATTCTGTAACAATTTTATAGTTTTATGATGATTATAATCTCTACACAGATAAGATTATTATATAATTTAACTCTTATTTAAATATATATAAAAAGTTTAATAACATTGAAAGTACAAAATTTCAAAACCTAAATTGACTTAGAGTGTCATGGATACCACTTGTATGCATTCATAGTTCTTTTTAATTTTTCAAATTTGTGACGATGTCAATACTATAAAATTTTATTCTACATTATTTGTAAAATTCAAAAAATTTCCCCTAATATTACATGAAAAGATTATTGTAGGGCTCACATGAACTCTAAATCATCTTCCTCTAATAAAAATAAAAGACATGAGTTCTCTATCAACTAAGTTATTACTTATTGATCATTTTATTTCATTGATTTGAATTAAATCTATCCTATTATCATTTGATTATCTAAGTATAGTTGTGATAAAAATATTTTTGTCAAAAAATGGATATTTATTATTTAAGCGCAACCTAAATGGTTTTTGGTCTTCCATAAGGTGGAATGAGAGTTTAAGGTTAGTTACGGGCAAGGGATCCCAAGATGACGATGAAAATATTTTAGTTTATCATGAACTTCTTGGTAAAACATTGTTTACAAGACTGCAGCGTTGAAGTATCCTGTCACTCAATGCAACTTGCAAGGGTCATTGGCTCACTCAAGAGATTGGAACTCAAGCACTATCGACAAGAAAAAGAAAAACGCCGGGAGATTTGCTAAATCCTATGGCCGTTACGTCCACGTGAAGTTAAACTTTGTTGGTCCATCTATTGTTGAAGAAACAACATATGATGCCTTACTTGGCCTAGAAAAGCATTTTGTAGGCACTATCTTTAGTTTACAATGAAATAAAAGGAGAGAGAAAGCATTTTCTGGGAAGATACAAATTAAATCAAAGTTGAATTCATTTCTCAATAAAGGTGTTGTGGTAAGCTTGGTCAACTGAATGAGCCAAGCAACTGTTGAAGAACGAACGTATCATACTTTACCAATCCATGATTTTAGCAAGGATCGCATATGCATATTGTCTTCTACTGTATTAATGTCTTCCGTCTGATTTAGTCAATAAAATGAGTCAACTTATGAGACTCACATAGAGAAGAACAGATTGTATTATTCTATGGACAAGGTGTATCAAGTTACTCAGCACATTGAAGAATGTCTAAAATTTACTTCACAATTGTTGACAATGCTGGCAGCAGGTCTGACCCTAAGCAAGGACAAGAAGAGTACTTACCTATGGCTTACTCTTGATCTGCTCCTATTTTGTCTCATTTTATTTTTATAAGAGTCCACTCTTAACACTTGTAAAGAAGAAAATGAAGCAAAATAGAATCTTTTTGTTACTTTGTTCAGGACTTATAAAACATTAGGAATGACCTTGACTGGGAGGCTAGAATCTAACATCAACAGTCTCAAAGAAGTACCCTTAGGCCATAAGAAAATAACGAAACATATTAGCAGCGAATGTTTTATTGTGGGTTTGAGTTACCAAATTAGAATCATAATAGTTACCAAATTTCCTTTCTTTTAGAGGTAATTTGTGTCATTCTATGAAAAGCTTTGGTTGTCATTTCTGTGGTGTGAACTTTGAAGTTCTTGAGGCCTATTATAAGCGAAAATAGTACAATTGTGGACCTTACCATTAATGCAAGACTTTTCTTAAAACACATTCTCTCTTTGTTTTATGGATGGGAACAGACCTGGGGATATAGAAGTTATCAAGACTCTTCCAAAGCTTTTTCACAGCTATATTGACATATAAATTAGAAAAACGAAGCACTATAAATTTTTGAAGTTACTGGAGATCATGGACAACCTATTAACACTGATGTTAGCCCGAGAATACTGCAATTGCGATGGTTTATATCCTACAACTAATCGGCTATTTATAATTGAATAATAATTATTTAAAATCATTTTTATATTGCACATATTCAGATGTATATAAAATTTATAAGGTAAACTTTAATTGTAAATAAAATTATGATGAATTAATAATTATGATATTCATATTACATTTGTATATTATCCATAAATTATTCCTAATCATTGTTTTATTAAAACTAGACATTAGTATAATGTAAAAACACTGACACACATTATATTTCCTCTTTATGAAGGAAGTAATCGATATTATAAACTAAATTATGGAGATATCTAAACAAACGTATCGATGTTTGTTAGAGCATAAGTTTACTAAATTAACCCCATATGGGAATTCTATTTAGAACATTACTTGTATATTTATAAAAATTCTCATTATAATGATTGTGTTATTCTTTGACTTAGGATCTCCAAAAATATCTCATATAAGAATTGTTATATTTTGATACAATATATGACCTATTTTAGCCAAGGATAGTACAATTAGTAGTCAATATTGTATGGACTATATAGACATAATTAAATGATCAATATAAGATTCATCATCTTAAAATGATTGGAGAGAATGCTCCGTTGCTCTTGATTTGTATTAATTCGAGAAATTCTTGGTCAAGGAAGAATAATGCTTTGAAACTAGTTTTCAAATATTCTTGATTAAATCAATTACTAATGATAGAGAACTATCATGATTGGACTCAAATAGCGTTTTCATTATTTTCATTCTTTATATTTAATTAAAACATTGTATAATGAAATGATTGAGTGATATGAATATATGGAAAAGTTAGTTAAAGTTACTTTAACAATCTTAAATATTTTAATGGTCGTGATATGCCAATCTTGATTTATGAGCATAAAATATTCAATTCGAGAATTAAAAATAGATTAAAGAAGTTTAATTTAACTAAACCTAAATATCATTTAGGGTTATAATTTACATCCATTGGCAACATATTTGGAAACTTAATAGGTCACACACAAAGAATTGATTATAAAGTGGAAAAACTTAATGATTAAATATGTAATATTTAATAAATAAGGATCAGTATGAGATATTGAATTATTTGAACACAATTGGTATTTAATTATAATTAATTGTGATTCAAATTAAAGTTTAACTAAAATCAAATTTTCATTTTAATTATATTATTAAAATGTCCAAAGTCAATTATAAATAAACTTCGGCTCTAAAAGAGCTAGCGCTCCTTGCCTAACCCTATCTATAATAGTTGTGTGACTATAGTGATTGAGATGAACTAATTTTTTGAAACAATTTAAGAGAAACAACTAGAAAATAATCGAGTTTTGAAATAAGGTACAAATTATGATTCATATTTTATTATGTATTAGCAAACAACGATCTGCTATAATTCAAGCCTTCAAGTTTCTAAAAAATACAAAATCATACAATATTATAGCTTTATTAAAACATACAGGCAATTTATTTTTTAATACATATGTTCATTAAATGAAATAGAATGATAAGTCTTTTAGGGGAGCTTTAACATATGATCCAACGTTAACATTATTGCTAGAAACATCCAGAAGTTTAGCACATTACTAAGGTCTCTCATCTGGATCCACGCAACCAAAACCATGGAAATGGTTCTACCTAGTAATTGTAAATGTTGGAAACTATTACATCTTTATAGAATAGTCTAAAAAAGAACTAAAAGATATGCCCATTCCACTAACTCCTTGTCTCAGATATTTGGTGTTAAAGCTTAAAGAGGTATCTTATTTCATTAATAGGAGATGCTTACTGTCGGACCCCGTTTTTAGAGCCCGGTAATTGCATTCAGATAACACACATTTATCAACTATACTTGCATTCAAAACTCCCCTTTCTAAGCTCAGCTCCGCTCTTCGAAT
>JANQBM010000004.1:23777356-23799000 GCA_025594535.1 Erythroxylum domingense
CCAGAACCAAAATGCATAATAGGAAGAGCACTACCATCACCAACATAGACTGAGTCGGTATTAGAGTAAGGATGATGTAGTGATAGATTGGCTAGGTCATTGGAAACGTGGTGTGTAGCACCACTGTCGACGAGCCAAGTCGGGGAGGAGCTAGGTGTGGAGACTGGCGGAAGGTGGGGTTCGGATGCAAGGGGTGTGGGTGGCTGCTGAGTGGCTGCAAAAAATGATGGAGGATACGCGGATGAGAGAGGCTGTCGGGTGTAGGGCAGTGCACCTAGGACCAGACTGGGCGAAGCGAAGTGTGCACTGGGAGACTGCCATGGCGTGGGTTGGAATCGTGGGGCAGGAGCTCGCGTGAAGGGTAGCGTGTTAGGTGAGGAAGAAGACCCCGACACCGAACCATGCTGAGCAAGAAGCCAACCATACTGAGAACACTGTCGTATTTTATGGCTTTGGGTACCACACCCTTGGCAAAAACCCAGAAAAGGCCGGCGAGGAGTACCATGACCAGCAGGTGACTGTGGCCAAATATGTGGGGCTGACGACTGTGGCATGTTGGGACGACTGTGGCACGTTGGGACGCCAGTTGCGCGTCCGTGGAGAGGAAACTGCTGCGTGCGCAGTCACTGGGAGTGGTGACAACCCCGGAAGAGAAGGAGGCAGTACCCAGGCTAGGTTTCAATGCTATCTCTTTGTTCAATAGTTTTTCCTGTAACTCGGTAATGGAAATAGGCACATCACGGGCATTAACCGCTTCAACAACACTTTTATAAATAGGATCCAAGCCATCCAAGATTTTATCCAAGAGATCTTCATGAGCAATGGGTTTACCCAACAAAGCAAGTTCATCTGATTTAGTCGTTGATAGAACGAGTACCTTGAACAATATGTTTGAGTTGCTCCTTCAATTGTTTGATGTGACCTCGACTAGGACTAGCGTATGTGTCACCAAGAAGTTGCCAAGCCTCTGAACTTGTTGTAGCCATTTGAAGGATTGAGGACACGCCTGGAGACATGCTGCCAATAATGGTGGAGAGGATGAGAGAATCTTGGCGATCCCAGGTAGTAAAGGCTGGATTGGCTTGCTGTGCACCATTAACAAAGACTGTTCGAGGAAGGGGAGTGGACGTACTATCAACATACGTCATTAAGCCATAGCCCCGAAGAAGGGTTTCAAATTGTCTTTTCCAAATCAAGTAATTGGAACCATTAAAATTTTGAAGGTTTTGTGGAGAGGGATTGAGCACAACGAGAGGGCTGCATGAATCAACGGGATTATGAAGTGTAGTTGTGTTGGTGTCTGTGGGATTAATTGGAACTCCATCAGTGTTGGAGGAGGCATCAGTCGTGGCCATGGAGACCAATAAAAGTGATCAGAGGCTAAGGATAGTTAGCTGGAAAAAAATTTTGGGAAGATTAGGGTTCCCAAGAAAGATAGCTCTGATACCATAATAACGTTTAATCCCAAAAAGTTATTTTTGAATTCCACTGTTAATAGAATTTATACAGAGAAATCTCCTACAGATTAGGAAACTAAATCAAAATAGATAATTACATATCAAAGAGATAATAACTAGAAACGCAAGTATATCTCCTATACTAAGAAGGGAAATCCTGACTCAACTAAGTAGTGACATTCAAGGTTGGGCCATGCAGAGAACAAAAGTATGTTCCACCTCTCAAAATAAGGACTGATTCCTGAACAAAATCTAAAGAAGCTAGAATTTTATGAATCGTGTGTGCTAAGAAAGCATCACAGATCCAGTTTCCAAAAGGGAGCAAAATGGATTTGGAAGATATGACTTTACACGATGGCTATCGGCTTTCAGCTTCTGGTCCTCTGCTCGAAAGAATAGAGCAATTGGGTTGTTATGGTTTGTATGTTCAATACTTTACAAGAAGTTACAATTCAATAGTGTGATTTCTTGAAGTGTTTCCCCTTAGAATCATTCTCCAACTTAAAGCATCAACATATTGTGGATTGTCCAAACTTTGAGATGATAAATGGAAACCATATATCTCTCACTCTCTTTGCAGGCCAAAAAGTGTCCAAATTTAGTATCATTTCCCAAAGTGGGACAAAAAACTACCAATTTGCAAGTACTTAAGTTAGAGGATTGCTCAAATCTGTAATGGCTGCCAGAGTCTACACACTCCTTACTCTATTCCCTTAAGGAGTTGTTCATTGAGAATTGCCCGAAGCTAGAGTCATTTCCTGATAGAGGTTTGCCCTCAAAACTACAATTGCTTAAAATTGCTGGTTGCACTAAACTTATAAATGGACGCAATCAATGGACATGCTGAATGCTTCCCTGATGTGTTGTTTTGTTAAGGGTAATAGGAATCCTATTCCTACTTATTAACTATTCCTTTGTTTGGTTTGCAGAAGAGCCCCGGAGTAACTACTCTTAAACGTTAGTTATTCCGCACATAGTAGAATAGCTAAAGAACCCTCCACCCTTGTGTTTACCTATTCCGCACAGATTTGGAATAGGTAGACAATTAATAATAATAACAATAATAAAATTAATAATAAGAAGAAGCAAATTAATAATAATAAAGGATTTTATAATATTATTATTAATAAAATTAATATTAATAAGAATAATAGTAAGTAGACAATTAATAATAATAAAAGTAATAAATTAATAAAATAAAAAGAAAATTATTAATAATAAGGAATTTAATAATAATAATAAATAAATAAATAAAATTAATAACAATAAGGAATTTAATAATAATAATAATAATAATAATAATAATAATAATAATAATACATATACATATAATTAATAATAATAATAATTTTTAACAGTAAGTAGAAAATTATTATTAATAATAATTATTAATAATAAGAATAATAAAATTAATAAAAATAAGAAGAAATTAAATAATAATAAGGAATTTAATAATAATAAAATTGTAATTAATAATAATAAGAATTTTTTAATAATAATAATTAATAAAATTAATAATAATAAGAATAATAATAAGTAGAAGAAAAAAAATAATAATAATAACAAATTTAATAATAAGAAGAAGAATATTAAAAATAGAAATAGAAATAGAAATAATTAATAAGTTTAATAAATTTTATAATAATAAGGAATTTATTAATAATAAAATTAATAAGAATAAGAATTATAATTATAATTTTAAAAACAACAACAACAACATAAAACAACAACAACAGTAACAACAACAACAACAACAACCACAACAACAATAACAACAACAACAACAATAATAATAATAATAATAATAAAGGATAATAAGGATAAGAATATTTTGATCTTTTTGTTAGTTATTTCTTTGTTATTTTAAGTTTATATTAATAAACCAAACATTGCCATAGAAATTCTTTATCTATCTTATTCCTTGAATCAAACAAAGTAATACTTATTCTATTTTATTTTTCATATTTTCTATTCCTAAGAATAACTATTATATTCCTTATCTATTCCATTCTTTGAACCAAGCAGCCCATGAGGAGTCACTACTCCCACCCACACTTAACTCTCTTCTAATCTGGGATTTTCCAAATTTGAAATCTCTCGAGCACAAGGAGTTTTAAGACCTCATTTCTCTTCAAAGATCAAGTACGTTTCTTAGTGAAAAAGAGTTGCTTGTAAAAATAATAGAGGTTCAAGACAGAAAAGGTAAATTTTCAGTTTGATGTATACACTTTCGAATTGTCATGAGAACAAGGTAAAATAAAATATCTAACAAGCTTTCATTTGTGTAGAAACAATTCAATCCTTTGTAATATGAACAGGACTGTTCAAATCAAACTAACATTTTCACCTTCTAAAAGTATGAGTAAAATTTTTATTATGTTATTATTACAGTTATGGGAATCTATTCAAGAAACATGTGATAAGAATTAAAATACAACAGAAAAGAAGGCATGTTAAAAGGAAGGAAATAAACAAAACAACAAAAAGGTTTCTTTTGATATGTTGACATTTGTATGAATTTTAAAGTAACTATTTTATGAATGTGGATGAGTTTAATAAAGAGAATTGTGATATGTAAGTCGCAATTGTGACGTACATTTGTGGTTAAGTCACAAACGTGAATAACATTCACGGTTGTGACTTGTTTCATAACTGCGACTTAGTTGTGCCCGGTTGTAACTTATTAAGTCACAAGCGTATTGATCTAAATAATGATTTTGAAGTTGAAAATCTATTTATTGAAAGAAATGATGAAGTTGATCATCCTATTGGGAGAAAAAAAGAAAAACGAAAAAGCAACAAGATGAGGAAATGAAAAAACTTTTTATGTCCATGAATAAAGAAATAAAAGGAATGTTTCATGAAAGTCAATTTCTTCTTGAAAAAAATTATGAATTTTAGTTGTTATGAGCTCAAAATGAAGCAAAAAAATTAGAACTACTACAAAGACGGGAAGATAATAAAATTTTATGAAAAGATCTGGATTCCATCAAAGATCCAGTGATGCGTGAGGCTTTCATAAATGAACAAATGAAAATTTATGTAAAAAGAGCTCAAGAAAGAGAACCTTAAGAAAGAATTGACTCATATAGTGACTTTAGCCAATATTTTGATTTTGAAAGAAATGGGGATGACCTTCCAAACTATTAATTATTTATGTTAAATTAATATTCTCAAGTGCTTTAGTTTTACTTTTAATTTGATTGTTGTAATTTTAGTTTGATTGTAATCTCGAGTCTGATTGTAATTGTAATTTATCTTAGTCTGGTTGTAATTTCAAATATTTTCGTTGAGTTTTAAGTTTTTAAAATCAATGTTGTGATTTAAATTTATGTACCTTTTATTTCAAATTTACTTTTTATTCTTAACATATTTTATTAATGAATTTATAACATTTATAAATAAGAATTATAAATAAATATTGAAAATAAATTTAATATTATATTTAATATTAGTGTCATTTTAAATGTCTCAATAAAATCTTTGTAATGATATATTTTATGTAAAGTAATATATATTTTAAATTTAATTACTTAATAAATTATGTAAATAAATCAAATTGTGAGAAAGAATATGTTAAAAAGAAAATGAAGAAAGTTATCTTTTTAAATATTTACTTTGGTGTCTTTTTTTGGAGTGAATCATTGGTGGGGAGATGGCCTAATGTCTTTTAGACTTTCAAAATTTCCACGAAATTTCCAATTCAAGTTGCATGTGGTCTGACATCCCACTTGTAAAAGGAATCTTTCAGACTTTGAAATTTCCAATTCGAAGTTGCATGTGGCTGGAAATTTCGATGATTGCCGGCAAAATTGGAAAGGTGGGTGGTCTACTACCCTTTTTCTCTTTCTTTCTTTACGCTGCTTCTGCCTTCTCAAAAGCATCTAAACCTACAAAGTTGCAGGCCTCCTAAACCAGATGCTGACATCCCACTTGTAGAAGGACTGATTCTCATCAATTTACTATCTTTTAGACTTTGAAATTTCCAATTCAAGTTGCATGTGTTCTGACTTTTGAGACATCCCACATGTAAAAGGACTGATTGTAATTGAGTTACTTTCAGACTTTGAAGTTTCCAGTTCAAGTTGCATGTGGTCAAGTAGAGTCGGTAAAGCCGAATAAACTTGCGTACTCTTTGAAGTAATTCTTGTTAGACCCCGCGTTCGGAGTCCGACCCTTGCAGACATTCTTGATAAACTTGGTAACTTACTTGCTCTGATGTCATACTCTGTCGGACCACGCCCCGAGTTCGGAGTCCGACTCCTGCTTGCGTTCTTGCTCTGATACCTCATGCATACTTGCTTACTTGCTTACTTGCTTACTTGGTATCATGCTTGTTACTATCATGCATGCAGAATGTCTTAACATGTCAGTTATCTCCTAAAGATAACATCTACCTTTTAACCTTCATCCTCTCATTATCAGCGTGGTTAAGTCCTTACTTATACTTATACTTGCTTCGGGTCCAATGAGATAACTTCTCTTGCAAGTATTCCAAACCAGATTCTCTTGGGATGGATAGACAGAGGGCCTCAGGAACTACATGTTTCATGAAGACCTCGAAGTCCAACTTTGTCTCCTGAGGGTTCGAAATTGGGACAGAAGATTCACGTGAATAGTAACCCAGACGATACCTTTCATTCCTTATAACTTTCTTTAGCGTAATCGGTTTGGAGTGTTCTCCATATGGTTTGAAAGATAATTCCATGGTCTGCAATGTCTCCTAAGTCCCCATGTCTGACTCTATCTTCTGAGGCTCAACAAAAGGGACAGAAGATACGCTATGAACAATAGCCCAGACGATAATGTGAACAGTGTCACAGACGATGTCTGGGAAACACAGACGATATCTTGTAAACGTCCTAACTTTCTTTAGGGGATTCATTTCAGTGTGTTCTTCATACGGTTGGAAAGAGGATTTCATGCTCTATAACTTCTCTAAAGACCTCAAAGGTCGACTCTCACTCTTGAAGGTCCAACATTGGGACAGAAGATGAGGGGGTTAACAGTAACACAGAAGATGTTCTTCACTCCAATACTTCTTAACTCCTTCTTATATTTCCTTAGTCCTTATCAATCCTCTGTGTTTTATCCTCTTTGGTTGACTTATAGCTTATGGGTTGACCCTCAGTCTTCTGAGAATTTATCGTCTTGAATCCCTTCGTCTGTGAACAGTAACACAGACGATAGCACTATCCTAGACGAAGTCCTTTCGCCTGTGAACAGTAACACAGACGATAGTGCTATCACAAACGAAGTCCATTCGTCTGTGAACAGTGTCACAGACAATAGTCGTGTGTTACACAGACGAAGTCCATTCGTCTTTGAACAGTGACACAGACGATGGACTTGTATTACACAGACGAAGTCTATTCATCTGTGTACAGTAACAAAGACGAATGCCTTATATTACACAGACGAAGTCCTTTCGTCTGTGTACAGTGACATAGACGATCGACTTGTAGTACACAGACGAAGTCCCTTTCATCTGTGTACAGTAACATAGACGAACCTATCTTCTATGTTCTATCGTCTATGTTTCACTCTACTCATTCTCATACTCTTCTTCTATATTTCCTTCTGTGTTCTGACGTCAACACAGAGGATGCGCATACGCTTAAATCCTCCTTGCCTCTGTATTGTGACGTCATCACAGACGATGCTTAAGCGCTCAAAACCTTCTTGCTTCTATATGTGACGTCACCACAGAGGATACCTATGCGCTTAAAACCTCCTTGCCTCTGTGTCTGACGTCATCACAGACGATAATCTTCCTCTGTCTTTCTTCTTTTGCTTCTATCTTGTTTATTCCAATCCATAATTCCTCTCAACTGTTTTCAATCATTCTAAACTCATGTCATGTATTATTCTCACTTCTCCAATCAATTGAATCAATAGCAGGAATTGATCATCAACATACATAGAATCATAGAAAATCATACTTCATTCATTCATTTCAAACTGAATTTGTTTTTACATGCTTTAATAATTTTACAAGTCTGAAATACATCAGAATTCATAGAATTATGCAACTTGCAAATTAGCTATAGCCTTGACTATCAAAATCAATCCTAAGGATTTCTTCAGATCATCTGCAGACTAAGCTGCCTTGAATCCTAACTCATTCGCTCTCTTGAGCTTCACCTGAGTTGGACAGAAGGTGGAGGGGTTGAGCTTATAGCTCGTGAGAAACAGGTTTATAACTTGTAAATAAGCTGAAAAACTTTTTCAAACCATGCATGCATTCATCTTGGCAATGATCAACAACATAACAGGACGATTTGAAATCATGCAAGTATTCGTCTTGACAGAAATTTCATGAACATAGCAGAAATAGCTTGGGCAGTCCGGGTTCTTGACGCATCACACAGTTCCATAAATGGTTCTGTGCAGTCATAAACTTGGGAGTCCTTAAAGGAGCTCCATGCCACTAGCGGGCAGGCGGAAGAAGCCTTTCTTGGGTCAACGTGCACGTGATAGTTCTTGGGGACTACCTCAAACCCACATAACACAAAACTTTCATGAATCTTGAAAACTTACTGCCTAAAATGGCAGATCTTGAAAACTAAACTTTTCTTTCTTGAAATATGGTTCTTTTGAAAACATGCAACTTTTACAGAAATCATGCTTGGATATGAACATGCAGCACATAAACAGAACATTAAATGCACATGTATGCAGAAAATCAAAGACATTTCAGAGACATATTTTGGCTCATTACTTGATTATAAATCTATAGCCCACCTTAAATCCTGATTATAAATCTATAGCCCACCTTAAATCCTTGCTTGGTTCTGTATTTGACTATGCCTGCCTTTCCTTTGTGTTTTCTTGCTTCTCTCGTACCCCTCCTTGATTTTCTTCATAACAGAACATAACTTCTATTTAGCAAAACTATTCAGATTCGTCTAACCTTCATATACATTCACTAAAATGCTTAATGTAATCATCATCAATAACTGAAATCCTTACCTTCACAGAAGACTCTTGCTTCCTTCTTTCTTTTTCCCCTTGTATTGCTCTCGGATTCTCTCTTTGGTTTCACAGAAATTTCAACTTAACTCTCAACTCTCTTCCTTCTCACTCTCATCCGAATGCCTCACTTCTCTTCTTCTGTTTTTGCCTTCATTCACGCTGTCATTCTGCTTTAAGACATGTCCACCATACCTTAGCCAAAATTCCACTTTACCCTTGTCATTTAGGCTTTATACCGAAAATGCCCTCAAATTCTTCTCATGCATTCTTTCCATAAGTTCTTATGCTTAATTTGATGGAAAATGTTCATGGGGCCGACAATTCTACTTCTCGCTTAGTATCTTACTACTGCTCGTAAGGTACTTGGAAACAACCTTCGCATCTTTACCTGGGGGGAAATATTTCAGAGAGAAAGAAGTATAAAAAAGAAGAGAGAACCATAAGAATTCATGGAAATTTCTGAAGACCTAGTGCATTTATCGTCTAGTTTGTCTTTAGCTAGTTTTCCTAGAAGTGTGAAGCGTGTTTTATTAAACAAAATAGAAAATCTTGTTGAAATTACTCATGTGCCTGTAGAAAATCGTGTTTGTGAGTCTTCTTTATCTTTGTTAAGTCCCTACAGTATATATTCTCGACACCGTTCTTGGACGAGAAGTATTAGAAGTGTGCTATCTACTAATAGACCTCGTGTGAAGGAAATCATCCAGAGTTTCATATTGGAACAGTGTGGTCTCAGATCTACAACTGCAGAACAATACGTAAAGCTTGAAATCCCTAAGGAGCTGATCGCCTTATGGAGGGAGCAAAATCATAAACATCTTCATATTGGAGCTATACGACTTGTTCTTACCTTACGTGGAAGAAATGGTATCCTAGCCACTGCCAGGATATCTCTCCTTGATACTGCCTACACAACGTACCAGAATGCTCTTATTGGTACCTTACTGACAACTCTTGATAAAGGGAGTGTGATACTGACCATAGCACCTGATTTCAACATCAGGTTGGATGATCCTACCTTATCTGAAAGCCTGCAAGTTCAGATCCAGATCACTGGAGCAGATCAAGATCCTACAGCCATCATGGCTACTTTACATCACCAGATGATCTATCGTCTACAGAATCATGCATTGGACTTAAATTTTCCCAACTCAACTTCGGATGCTCTCTACATGATTGCTGATGTTGCCAATAATCAGACAACTATCATTCAGATCCCGAAGCAATTGCCTACACAGGAGCTTGAAAAGTTGAAGCTAATATAATGGATTACCAACTACCAGAAGGTATTCCATACGCCTCATCGACATTCTTTTCATACAACAACTCCTTCGATTCTGAAGACACTGAGAGATGGCTCAGTCAAGTCCATCTACACCAGACCTAGCGATGACACGCCTGGTCCATCTACATCAGGTACAATCCTGATGATCTAGCCCATTGATTCTCAAGATCTACCAGATCTATCTACTGGGGCAACAAGCCTTAAGATCTAGCCCGTATTTTCTCATACGGAAGGTAAAGACGGTCCTCCTATTCATTATGTCAAACCTAATGGAGATTCAGTCTATGTAAGTCATCATCGTGGACACTTTATATAGGATGTCGACCCATCATGTGCGAACCAGTCTGTGAGATCTGTCTCAATCCAGAGTCAGACTCAGACGACGATGATCCAAGATATCAATGGAGAAGGAAGAAGAAATCCAAACCCAGATCCAGGTGCTTGCCTTCTTGTGATTATCCTCACTATGAGGATCCAGATACAGACGATCATAATGGTCTATCAATGATAGAAAGATCCAGACCAAAGCCTCTTAGAGAGATGCTCTGGTCGTCTCCAAGTATAAAGTCAGATACCTGCAGATCTACTGGTGGATTATGCAGACCTATGCCAGCAATTCCTGTTACACCTCCTACTCCTGTACCCTATATGATGGTACTACCAAACGAGAATAACTTTCCTCAATTATCCAGGAGTACTGATGAGTCTCAGAGGGTTATCTTCAATCCTTATATCAGAACATCAGGAATCACTTCACAAGAACTCCAATGTCAAATCCTAGTGATGAAGTTCTCAACTGGCAGACATCAAATGCAGCAGCACAGAACAAAGTTCTAAGAAGGATTGATTCCAAGCTGGAATGAATTAGTTAACAAAATATTGCTACATATCGAAAAGTCAATTCTATTGCGGAACAAATACAAAAGATGTATCATTCTTACAAAGCTCAGATTCAGCAACTTGATGCTGAACTCAGACAATACATCTCTGCCCATTATATGGGGCTAGAATTTGACTTGAAAGTTAGAAAGATACAAGAGATACAAAGGACTGTACATCAAATGGAAGCAGATATGCGTGCTTCTCAATCTCATCAGATATATGGCTCTTCTACATCAGAGTTCTCTACTCTGCAGCTATCATATCCAACACCTATATATCAACAGTATCCAAAAGAAGCTGACTATTCAAAGGTATTCAAGTTTAACTATCCTTTGATTAGAAAATATATACGTCCTCAGAAAGCTCAGGAAAAGCCCCAACGATCAAAGACTAAGTCTTCAGATGGTCGATCACATAAGCCTCGAGTTTCTGATCATTCTTCAAAGGTTCCAGAAGCATCGTCTTCTTATATAACTTTTGAGCCAGAAAAATAGTGGAGAAAGCCTTTAAGGATTCATACTCCTCCAAAATCTCCACTACCAGCACCAGTACAACCTTCCACCTCTTATCTTGGGAAGGATCAAGCTAAGCAGACAGAGTATATAGCTACTCTGACACCTCAACCTCTTGTAGATATTTCCAGTTCTCACTCAGAGAAAACTGATACGGAAAGCAATATATCTGAAGTCTCTGCAACACCATCTAGTTGTTCAGGAGAACAAAGAAGCGATGAAACTTCAGAAGAACAACCATCAGAGTCATCACAAGAACCAGTCAGTATACTATCATCTGATTCCTTAGCCAATCTTGCTGATCTTTCAGAATTATCTAATGTTCTGATGACTATGCCTCAATATACTGAAGAACCAAAAATCAGTGAAGCTGAATCCACAGGAACTGAACATTTCAGACCTGAACCAGCATCTCAAGAAACACTTGCTGTAGCTGCACAGCTGAATGTACAACATGCTACCAAGCCTACTTCAGGACCTTGGTTTACTTTTGATGATCTACCTCCAAAAAAATGGCTGGATAGATTACATGAATTCGGTGCTTGGATTGATCTACAAATGACCAGACCTAATCATCCAATTTCGGATATTTTGTTTGAATTTACATCCAGATTCACTAGAACTTTGGGAGAATGGTGGCAAAGTGTTAGTGAGTATCAACATCTTCAGTATTTACAAGTTACAACAACTGGAGCACTACTTAGCGTAATTCACAAAGAATTCATTGGTGATTTCCAGTTGATTGATAAGCAAATCCGTCAAGAATTTTTCAAGATGAAATGTTGTTCTCTTGATAAGAAAGATCTTCAAAAGCATTACAAACGTATGACAGAAAGATATTATCTGTTGAATGGATGGAATTATGTTAATCTTCGCTATACATTTATATCATCCCTTCCAGATGAATTACAACCAGAACTACAAAAGACCATAGCTTCTCTACAAAGACACATGTCAATAATATCTCTTAGAGAAATCTATCAGCTTGCTATAGCTTCTCTTGACAAACTATATGATCAGCATACTTTGTTCAAGAATATCCTCAAAGGAGGTCCAATTCTGAAGAAGGCATGTAAGCAGCCTCATCTCCAAATAAAGTGCAAAGATAAACAAACTTGCAAGTGTCATAGCAGCAGGAAAGCTCATCAATCTCAAGTCTACTACGAAAGGAGAAAGTTCCACAGGAAGAAGGAAGGCAGGAAGCCTTGGAAGCAAAACTTCAAACAGAAGAACATAAGCAAAAAGTACAAACGCATGAGGTTCTTCAAAAAATCCTCACATCGACACAAGGGAAAGCCTCTGTGTTTTGTCTGTGGAAGCTTAGATCACTATGCTGATAACTGTCCTAAGGCAACCAAGAAAGATGCCAAATTCTTGGAGAAACTTGAGAAACTCTTGCCGATCCATCCTCAATCACACATTGAAGATTTACTTGAGGAACAATCCAGTGAGGACAGTGAAACACAGTTTGCGGTTTCTGTATCAACTGATGAAAAAGTATCATCACAATTATCTGCCTCTACAAGTGATGATTCTCTATACATGTTATAGCAGACCTATATGAAGATAGATCGTACTCCAGTGCGACCTTATGTCAAGATCCAAATCTTTCAGCAAGACAAATCTTGTCGTTCTACTGCAGTAAGGATTAAGCGAGCCCACAAAGTTGGATTGGGCTTGCCAAGTGTTCTATGTCAATAAGTGTTCAGAACAAACACGTGGAAAGAAACATCTAGTAATAGATTACAAGCCTCTGAATGCATTCCTGCAAGATGATAAGTTTCCTCTACCTAAGATTAGTACTCAAATACTATTTCTCAAGGAACCTATTATCTTTTCAAAGTTTGATCTGAAAGCAGGATTTTGGCAATTGGGTATTCACCCAAAAGAATGATACAAGACTGCATTTTGCATTCCCAATGCTCAGTACCAGTGGATTGTTATGCCATTTAGATTAAAAGTTGCTCCATCATTGTTTCAAAAGGCCATCACTAAGATCTATAAGCCTATCCTCAACAATGCATTGATCTACATCGATGATATCTTACTGTTCTCAAAGACCCATGAGGAACATCAGGCCTTGTTACAAAAGTTTTTGGACCTTACACAACAGTATGGGATTATGCTCTCTGCCCAGAAAAGCACTATTGGTACAACAAATATTGAATATCTTGGAATGAAATTCAAAGATGGATTCTACCAACCAGGCCCACATATTGCAAAAGAATTATTGCAATTTCCAGATGAAAATCTCACCATTAAACAAATTCAACAATTCCTCGGGATTGTCAATTACATCAGAGATTTTTTCCCACATGTGGCAGCCTATACATCATGCTTATCTAAGCTCTTACGTAAGAATCCACCTGTTTGGAGAAAAGAACAGACTACAGCTGTCAAACATATTAAACTATTATGTCAGAATCTTTCACCGATAAAGTATTCTGATCAGAATCAACCTTTTCAGATAGATGTCAGTCAAGCTACTGTAGATACCTCTGAACTATCTACACTTGTTCGTCAACATCCTCCATGGCCTCCCGATACTTTTTCTCACTATAAGTATCCCTCTTCTCTTCAACAAAATCACAAAAAGATTTTTATTATTACTTTTAATTCTCCACAATTTTGCAGCATGGCTAGTTCATCTAATTCTCTTTTTGCCTAGCTTCTTTTTGTCGAATGAGTTTATTTTACTATCTTCGTTGTTCTCTTATTGAACATAATCTTATTGGTAGTCCTACTATGTTCAATCTCAAGGCACCATACCTTCATGTGTTAACTCCTTCCGAGCCTTTCACTGAAAACACATTATGGTATTTATGGGCATTATCTTCTCTTTATGCCTGTGCCATTTGTTTTTCTCCTCTTGATCTTTATAAGGATCTCTGTGACATTAACAATGGAAGTTCTCTTATATGGACTTTTCTTGAATGGTTTCAACCCTTAAAGCAATGGAAACAACAATGCAGTGTTATCATTTCTCAACATCGTCTTAGATCCTCTTCAGAAAGACGACAATCTTCTCGTTGTTTCTTTGTCATCCATCGTCCATATCGTGAACATGCAACTGGTGAACTCTATACAGAGCCAAGAGTACAACATTATCATACATCTCTTTATTAGCCAAGACGTCATAATAGTGTCTTATTAGCTCTCCGAGATTTTCTAACCATTGTCTTGACACACCAGTGTTAACCACATCTATTGGACCATACCCTGGAGAATTTATTCCTGATGAACCCGAAGTACCAGAAGTTGATATGCCTGGTTCTAATAATCCTCAATATGACACAGAAGATACAGTCTCCAATGTTGCAGGTCCCTCTCACATAGATTACTATCCTACAGAGGAAGAATTAGATCAATTCCTGCATCAAATCCATTAGTGTGAGCTCAAGTCAAAACGACATAAATCAAATAGCTCAAGTGATCCAGACTCTCCGTCAAATAATATATCTGTACCTGAAAGATAAGGGTATAAGTGGGTTTGATGTCCGTTACCCTCAGCTCGAGTTTTGGGTAGCTCAGTGGTATCAGAGCCACCAGGTTCGGCCTGGGTTGCCGCCTCCGTCCCAAGTTCGAATACCTGAAAAACAATCTGGGAATGGAATTTGGAGGCCAGTTGGCTGCAGGTCCCTTGTGGGCCCCGTTTCGCTGTGGAGTATATATCTGTACCTGAAAGATAAGGGTATAAGTGGGTTTGATGTCCGTTACCCTTAGCTCGAGTTTTAGGTAGCTTAGTGGAAATTCCAGGCCTTTAGAGTTTTTTTCCTTCTCCTTGTTGCCGTATTGATCCTTGCCCTATATTTGCTTCAAATAGTAACAGTAAAACGAGTTAGCTTGAGTTGATTGAGCTTTGGACTCGGGTTAAGTTATTTTTTAAAATTTAACAATTATTACAACTTAAATGGTTATTGTAAACTTGTCTTTGAATTCTATATATACATATCTGCGACTCACTGTGTGTATTAGAATAAATTGTCAATTTGATTAATTTATTTCATTGTTTAAAATTATACTAATTAGAGAAGAAATTTGTTTTTCAATTTTACTTTTATTTTAAATTTATTACATTAATACATATATCAATATTAAAAAATAATTGATTAAAAAAAGTCCATTGAATTTGAAGGAATCTGCTCAACTAGAGATGGATTGTCTATCGCCCTTTTTCTCTTTCTTTCTTTCTGCTGCTTCTGTCTTCTCAAAAGCATCTGGACCTACAAAGTTGTGGGCCTCCTAAACCAGATGCTGACATCCCATATGTAAAAGGACTGATTGTCATTGAGCTATTGCATGTGGTTGGAAATTATTTCGATGAGATGGCTGGAAAAATTGGAGAGGTGGTGACCTATACTGAAATTCCAAGCCCCGTTGCAGGAAATTCATTGCTCACGTTTCACAGACATAAGTCATGGTCAACCTGCGTAAGATTAGAGGTTAGCGAAAAAAGAGTGTGGTGCTGTTAGCACTATTATTTTAAGGGGGAAAGAAGACTTGCGAAGAGTGTAAGGTAAGAGTTGCGTGCCTGTCTTTGTTGTTTCATCCATTATCTTTGGAATTTACTGACAGTCACAAGGTAGAGCTCCCGTGTTAACCTACAATAGTTTACCAGATATTGTAATAGCCTATTTTCTGGCTTTGATTAGTAAATTGCTTTATTAAAGGTGTTATTTTAGTTCGTTAATTGCCGTACTGTTTTTGTATGTCTTCCAAAATTCCCGAAGTGGTAATTTATACTAAATTTTTTATACGATTAAATAACACACGCTTTACAAAAGGTATACTAGACATTGATAAAATTAAAGATCATGCATAACAAGTACTTCTTGTTTTTCCAGCACAAATCCTACCTCCAAGCGATTCTTCACTAATCACTCAGCTCACAATAATAACAACGATAGAAATGAAGTAGTAAAGCTCAGTACAGCTGAATACAATTAGAATATGCTAAGAAGCAAATTTAGAGCAATAGGAGGATAATCTTGAACTATAGCAAGTATGCTTCACTTTGGACTTGTGTAATCAATCCTCTAAAGTAATCATCTTTACTTAAAGGCTTCAAGATTTTTATAAACGTTGCAGAACTCTTCTAGCCGTTGTAGAACGCTCTTAGCTGTTGTATGAAGATTTTCTCCGGTTTGAAATCAATTGACAAAGTTAAATTTTGTTCAGCTGTAACTGATAGTCGACTAGTCTAGGTGTAATAGTCGATTAGTACATTATAGTCAACTTGTCTTCAAGAAATAGTCGACTAGCACTAATGTTTTTCATCAACTTTCAGCTCCGCTCTTCGAATGGTCGACTAGTCCATTTATCTAACTGACAGATCTGATTGTTAATAGTCGACTTATAGCATGATAGTCGACTTGTCCAATGCTCAAACTGACAGATCTGATTGTTAATAGTCGACTTGTAACATGATAGTCGACTTGTCCAATGCTCCAACTGATAGATCTCACAAAATCTCCAATCTTTGACTGTTAAGATACTTATTTGAATTTTTCATACAAGATCTTCTCATGAAATACACGTTGTTCAATTCTAATACTCATTAATGCAATCTTGATCTTCATGAATTTACTTTATTTAAATTTCATCTGACTTGAAATTGTGCCATCCTTATTCAACTAGTCTTCCATCAACTTCAATTTAACCTGAAATTATTTCTTAACCAATTCTTTAAATTTTATTATTATCAAAATATAGAAGGATTTAATTTTTCAATCTCCATTGGTCCAACAATCTCCCCCTTTTTGATAACGACAAAACAAAGAAATTGTTTAAGAAATGTAAAACAAAGAAAAAATTGATTAAGGTTTTTATGCCTTGTCGTTTTGGTTAAATTGTCTCCCCCTTTATCAAAAAAATCAATGAACTGAACATAAATAGTGAATTCAATAATATTGCAATCCATAAATCATATAAACCATAATTTTAAGTAAACAATTTTTTGATACTAATTTACGTATTGTACCTTATTCAATTTTTCACTGAAGTCTCAATCAATTTCCATTATGTGTCTCCCCCTTTTTGTCATAATCAAAAACACACATCACACATGAAAAAGAAACATCTTCACAAAGAAATAACACATTCACAGAAATTGTCAAACCAACAAACATAGTTGTAAGTTTGTAAATCACGAAGAATAAATGATGAAAACAACATGAAATATTGGTCTAAGTTAAATACAATAACCATTAAGATGGAGAAGTATCATCATGTTGACAATCGAGTTTGTCAAAAATCTTCTTGATATTTCTCCAAGCAAAGGAGAATTCCTTTTTGAAGATCCAAACGCACATTTACTTCTTCAATTTGATCTCGAATTTCTTGAAGTTCTTCTTGTGATACTTCACTTGTCCTCACATTGCTTGGTCTTGCACTATTAGGCCGTTCACTTGCTCTTTTTGAATGTTATCGTTTGGGCACTTGTTGCTCACTTTCCAATGTTAACCCAAGCTTCCCCACATGATAAGCATATACCCAACCTTTTTTATTAGTTCTAACCAACTTCATACTTCTTATGTTATAAGGTGTAAATCTCCAACTTTGTGGGTATGGGTAATGTTCATAAGAGCTCAAATTACACCGCTGCGACTTCGAAATAGCAGTGATCAATGCTCCATAGGGCATTCCTTTATGCTTAGTTGTTTTTCCTCTAAGCTCTCCCTTCAACAAATTTGCCTTCCTACTCATCATTTGAATGATCAAACTTGGAAAATTTATCTTTCTACCTTCTTCCAAATGCCAGATAATCTCCTTATCCAAAGAAGTAATGTGATTGTTGCTTGCCTTCTTAGGATAGATCACTCCATTAATGGCATAATGCAACAACCTATAATTTAATGGCAAATCTATTGCCTCATATGGCGTGGAATGTTCAATACAAATTCTAGTAACTAATTCATCACCTTTTTCTTCATCATAACCAAAATTCTCTTCAGCCTCCTCATCAGTATCACCATCCTCATGTCTTAAAATGTTAAAATCAAGCAATGATGCTCTAGGCCTCACTCCACCGTTAGGCAATTTAAACCAAATACACAAATAAAATTTTCTTTTCCTTGAATATGTGACTTCAAAATAACACCATTATCAACACTACTCCTAACAAATACCAAATTAGCATAAAACTCTCTTACTAAATCTTCATAAATACTATCCTTATAACCCAAAAAATCTCTTAATCCAAGGCTCTTAATTTCATCAAATAACTCCGTAAATTCACTATGGTTAAGCTCAACCCAATCAAATCTCATAGAAGGAATTAGAACTTCAGATTTCAATACCTTATAGTAGAGATTTTGAGCTTCTAATGAGATAAACCTTAGCTCAAGAACTTCATTCTCTCTTTTAACTCCTCCCCTTGAAGAAGACCCTCTAACTCGAGGTCGTTGAGTGTTGGGTGCAGTTTTTGCTTGTTTTCCTTTTCCACTATCTTTCCTTGGAGCCATTTTGAAGATTTTGAGAGATTTGTGAATTTTTGTAAGTTAGGGTTTAGGGTGTCGAAAAAGAGATTTTCAAAGAAGAAATAGATGATTTGATGAATTGAAGAATGAGTTTTGTGTTTTTGGAAGAGGATTGAAGATGAGAAGTGTTGATTTGAAGAAATTTGACAAAAATAGTGGACTAAGAGAGAGATTTTTGAAGGTTGGAGAAGATAGTGTTTCGGAGAGTTTGGGAAAGATTGAGTTTTTTTTTAAGGCTTGAGATGCCCTATAGTCGACTAATATATTAGTTTACTGGTTGGGCTTCAAATCTGTGTATTAGTCGACTAAACGAGTATTAGTCGACTGATAGAAACATAAATTATGGGACAATCAGGTATAGAAATTGTACTCGCCTGAAATGTAACTAGTCGACTAGTCGAAGACTATTAGTCGACTAAGACTATAATAGTCGACTAGTTTGTCTCTAAAACACTTAATCAATTTTCCTCCTGATGCATTAGTCAAGGTGTAAATCAAAATTACTCGACTATTACCTCAACATTAGTCGACTTAGACTCCAATTAGTCGACTGGAATATTTCTAAAATCCAGATGAAACATTTCATAACCTAAATATAGATCTTGTTGATACTTTCTCCGATGGAATTGCATATTCACCTGATGATTTGACCATTTTGCTGTCAAAGTGTATGCAGATAATTTCAATCATCCAATTGAATTCAAATCACACATACCAAGTTTTAATTTAATATTCACAAACACATCTTCTTTAAGAGGTTTAGTAAGAATATCAGCCAATTGATCACTTGTAGAGACATGTTTCAAACAAATGTCACCTTTCAAACAATGATCACATATGAAATGATGTCTAATCTCAATATGTTTTATTCTACTATGCAAAATTGGATTTTTAATCAAACAAATTGCACTTGTATTATCACAATAGATTGGAACATTTTTAACAACTATACCATAATCAAGTAATTGATGCTTAAGCCAAAGAACTTGAGCACATGCACTTCCAGCTGCTACATATTCGGATTCAGCAGTAGAAATAGCTACACTTGCTTGTTTCTTACTAGCCGTTGAGATCAAAGATGAACCTAAGAAATGACAAAGTCCACTAGTACTTTTTCTATCTATCCTACAACCACAATAATCAGCATCACTATAAGCATATAAGTCAAATGACTCACAACTAGGATACCATAATCCATGATTAATTGTTTTGCTAAGATATCTAAAAATTCTTTTGCAAGCACTTAAATGAGAAGTCTTAGGATGAGATTGAAATCTAGCACAAAGACAAGTAGCAAACATAATATCTGGTCTAGATGCGGTTAAATATAAAACAGAGCCGATCATACCTCTATAAAGCTTTTGATCATCATCTTCTTTATGTTCAAATTTTTCTAGAACCATATTTGTTGCCATAGGTGTTTTTGCATCTTTGCATCCTTCCATGTTGAACTTCTTTATAAGCTCTTTTGTGTACTTGGATTGGTGGATGAAGATGCCATCTTTGAATTGCTTGATTTGTAACCCAAGAAAGAGCTTGAGCTCTCCCATAATGCTCATCTCAAATTCACTTTGCATCAAATCACTAAATTCTTTGCACAAAATTCATTAGTAGCACCAAAAACAATATCATCAACATAAATTTGACAAACTAACATATCATGATCAACATGTTTTATAAACAAGGTATTATCAACTTTACCACGTATGTAGCCATTTTGGGTTAGAAAAGTACTTAACCTCTCATACCATGCCCTAGGTGCTTGCTTTAGTCCATATAGTGCCTTCTTGAGTTTGTAGATTATGTCTGGATGTTCATGATCTTCAAAACCCGGAGGTTGTTTGACATAAACTTCCTCTTGAATGTAGCCATTGAGAAAAGCACTTTTGACGTCCATTTGATTTAATTTGATCTTCTTATGAGAGGCAAAAGCATATAGCAATCTAATTGCTTCTAATCAAGACACCGGTGTATATGTCTCATTATAATCAAGACCTTCTTCTTGATAAAATCCTTGAGCTACTAACCTTGATTTATTCTTGATTGCATTACTATTTTCATCAAACTTTATCCTATTTACCCACTTGACTCCAATGATAGTTTTGTCCTTTGGTGGAGCTACCAAATCCTATACATTATTTCTTTTGAATTGGTTAAGTTCTTCTTGCATCGCCAATAACCAATTTTCATCTTCAAGAGCTTCTTTTATGTTCTTGAGTTCCACCAGTGAGATGAAGGTCGAATTGCTCATGTGTTCATATGTTTTCCTCCTTGTTCTTAAACTATCACTCAAGTTGCCAATTACTTGCTCTATAGGATGATTTTTTGCTTTTGCCCATGTTTTAGTGCTAGGTACATGATATTCCTCATCTAACTTTTCTTCTTCAATGTTGGATTCTATTTCTTCAACTCCATTGCCTAAATTTCCTGCATCATCATCAAAACAAACCTTTCTCGGGGGTGAAATCATATCATTGAATTTAACATGAATACTTTCTTCAACGCACTTAGTTCTATTATTATAAACTCTAAATGCCTTACTGATGAGTGAATAACCAAGAAACACACCTACATCAGATTTTGAATCAAATTTTCCTAAGTTGTTCTTTCCATTGTTATGAATAAATACTTTACAACCAAAAGGATGAAAATATAAAATATTGGGTTTCTTACCTTTCCATAACTCGTATGGTGTATTGTTTTTGTCTCTTCTTAGATGCACTCTATTGATGACATAGCAAGCGGTATTGACTGCCTCCACCCAAAATGATTTAGGAAGATTATATTCATTCAACATTGTTCTACTCATTTCTTCAAGTGAATGATTCTTCCTTTCAACTGCACCATTTTTTTGTGGAGCTCTTGGTGATGAAAAATTGTGCTCCACTCCATATTTGTCACAAAGTCTTTCGAATGGTTCACAATCAAATTCACCTCCATAATCGGTTCTTATAGCAACAATTGTCAAGTTCTTTTCGTTTTGAACCAACCTACACCACTTAGCAAACTCGTTAAAAGCATCACTTTTATTTGCAAGAAATCTCACCCAAGTGAA
>JANQBM010000004.1:23803425-23825521 GCA_025594535.1 Erythroxylum domingense
TGCCTCTTGCCTCTTTCCCCATGAAATAGTGGAGTGGCTTCTCCATTAATTAAAGGATTAAATGAGGTAGTTGAAATAAAATCTTTAATCTATGAGATGAACTAAATAGGGAAGCCAAAAGCTTAGAGATAGGTCATAATAAATTGCCAGTCAAATGATTCAAATGCTTTGTAGAGATCAATTTTGAGATAGCAGCTTTTGATTGAAGGGTTGGAATTATAATCTTTAATTTGTATTAAGCCCTTAGAAGATTATCTCCTATATTTCTCCCACTTATAAATGTACCTTAATAAGGGTTCATGAGGGTTTAAATGTAACATTCAACATCAAAGCAAGTACCTCAGTAATGACTTTATACACCAAGTTACCATGGGAAATGGGACGAAAGTCTTATAGACAGGTTGGGTTTTCCTTCGTGGGAATAAGACAAAGGTAGGTCCTGTTTAATTAACTTAGCATTTTATTGCAACTAAAGAATTCCATAAAAGACTCCACTACCAAATTACTTGTAAAGTCCTAAACATGTTGAAAGAAAGATGCATTAAAGCCATCAAGGCTCAGGGCCTTATTCGGATTAAAATTGAACATTACCTGCCTAATGTCCTTTGGTGAAATAGGTCCAGTTAACAAGGAGCGAGCCTCTAGTTTTATATCATAGTCAATTTCAGCCACTAAATTGAGGAGCTACAAAGGGCTTTTTTCCCAATAAACCATTATAGTATTTGTATGCAATATTCTTCATTACATTTTGATCACTAGAAAGATTCCCATAAAACTCCATTAGTTCATTGATTATTTTGACATTTTTGTTAGCTACTAATGAGTTGAAGAAGATGCCTTAGCATTTTCCCCATCTTTGAGCCAATTGATCCTGACTTTTTGCCTAATAAATGAGTTATGAAATGAGAGAGCTTAGGAATAGTTGTTCAAAGCTTGTTTTTCTTAGAGATTCAGCTTTTCGACATTGGGGCTTTTATATAGCTCTATTTGATAGTATTTGAGGCTTTCCTTGGTAACCTTCAAATGAGCTTTAATGTCTAGACATGACTGCTTATTGAGTAAATAGATTTCCTTTTTCATTGCTTTAAGTTTGGAGATAAGTTGGAAAGCTTTAAATTTAGTAAAACTTATTCATCCCTTTCTTGATAGCTTCCAAAAATCCTTCAACATTGTAATAGGAAATTATAAAATTTGAATGGAGCTTTGATGTGATTAGGATTAATCATACCATTAACTTCAATAATTAAATGATCCGAGCACATGGGAGGGCCGAATTATGCGAAGCTGATAAGAAATTTATTAAGCCACTTTTTGTTCACTAATGCTCTATCAAGTTTTTTTCTCATGAAATAATTCCTACTTTAATTGATTGCCCATGTGGAAAACTGGCCTATTAAGCTAAGATCAGTTATGACAAGGAGGTTAGTGATTAAGCTAAGTTCATTTCCTAAATATTTCCTGTGTTAACGCTCATTCCTTCAGCCTCAACTAAAGTGAGTATGCAATTTAAATCCCTAATGAGAAGCCAGGGAATTTGGACTTCCATTTATAGCCTCTTTAAATCATTATAGAGAAAACTCCTTTGAATGCGAGGTTTGTAACATAAATAGTTGAAATGATGAAAGGACTTGAGACATATAAGTGTATCACTTGGTCTGAACTAAATAAGTTAGTAACCTGGATTAGAGTTGGATTGAATCCAACCACTACTCTACCATTATAATGATAGGATGGTTTGATAAGAAACACTAGCTACTTCCCAAAAATATTAGCTCCTTCATTTTTCCAGCCTTTATTTTGTTCAAGAAGACCAACTAAGGTAGGCTTCTTCTCCAAAATAATATCCTTAAGACGTTGCCTTTTTTTTTTTTTTTTTTTTTTGAGGATTGATGAGTCCTTTAATATTCCAAATTCATTTAGGACATGCGGAGCCTAATGAATTTGAACAAAATATCATTTGTGAAGACACGTATGTGACCATGTGACTGATAGATTAGAGATTAATCGGCTCTTTTGATTTCAGTTGTTCACAATTGGAGTCGGAAGTTAGAATAAATAAAGGCCAGTCGCTGGAGTCATAGAACGCCTACATTACACTTTTCACCCATCAGTCACAGTAAGACCAACACAACTCATGTATTGCAGGCCAATACACATTAGACCAACCATGTGAAATATGTATTTATAAGCTTGAATTCCACCGAATTGCCCACTTTAAATGTAAAACCAATAAGGAAGTGTTAGTAAATTAATATGGTTAGTACTCGCTTTTTTATCTTTTTCACCGTTAAACTATTATTATTATCATAATACCACATATTACCAATCTCTCCTACACTTGTTATTAGGGGATTTAAATAGGACGGCCATGATAAGATATCTACGAAAGTGGCATTGTTCATGGCGGTGGTCATGAAAATCTCTTCTTAATGAACACAAAATCAAGACGACGGTTCGTTAAACCACACTCGGGTTGCTCCGGTAAGAAATCGATTCTTCAATCCACATTATGTTATAATTTTACAAAAATGTAAGGAAGCCAAATCGGAAACTCTACGTTGAAAAGAAAAGGAACATGCTTTTCCAAGAATCTTTGCATGCCCTTGAAGACCAACTTCGCAAAGTTTTCTTTTCAGCATTGATTTACACGGTTCAAGGAAAGCAAATATACGTTCCAGTCCCAATGAAGATCCCAGAACTTGCTCAGGCCTCTTCAAATCCAATGGCAATGCTTGTTTCCATCAATAGCTGTTCCTAAGTTTGCAGGAGCTACATAACTCTCACAAGAAAGAGCTAAGTTGAAACTTGTAAGATTACTGCATTGCAACCAAGCACAGATCCATAACAGTTCCCTTGAACAGATGAAACTTTTCTCATAGTTTCGTCAATTGATTACCAACATAAGCAAATGGACAAACATAAGAGAGAAGCAAAGATTTAATTCCATTCCAATACCAGATTAGAAGAGACGCAACTCTTATTTGTTACCTACTCCTCTTAAAAGTTCGAAGTAGTCGCAACATTCGAGAAATCAAGTTAAGTTGGGCTGATCACACATCCTAAAATTTACATGTCTTATACAGCAATCTCTGCCACAACAAGATTAGCATCACACAGTGGAGTTGCCGTCTTTAGTGCTGCGTTAATTTGGTTTGAAGGTTGTTCTAAGTACCGAGTGTAATGAAACTCAATCTGTAACCTATGATGAAGAGGAGTTGAATCCATTAAACCTTTTCTGATATCTGTTTGCAGTTCCCTGATTGGTATTGCAGCCAGGAAGTTCTTCATATACTCCTTGCATGAGTCCTTCCCCCGGCTTAACACTTCTTCTTCCTTGCACTTCATTTGTTGCTCAGAATTGATTACTACGTCCCCTGATTCCGAGGTCTCCTTTAATTCAATCGGCTGTTTCTTGGTGTTCGTGGAAGTGGAAAAAATCTGCTGATCCCCCTTTGATCCTTCATTGTTGGATTGGTTAACATTTGGTAATTTGTTAACAACAGTATTGCAGTCAAATTTCAAAATATATGCCTGATCACATCCCTCATAAAGTCTCTCTCCTAACGTGTCGATAACGTAATAAGCTTCTGGTTCAACTTTCAGAATAAAGAAATGGTCATTCCAACTCACAATATAAACATGTGGTTCACTATTGCTTTCAAATTCCGAACTAGCCCGACTGATCTCATCCCAAATGTTATCAAAGGACATGGCACCATGCAAAAAATCAAATCTTCCTTCATCCATTCCATCAGGACGAAAAAATCCAATAAAGGACTTGCCAGGAACTACAGACAAAGGGCGTACTTTGGCTTGAAGAACAGTGTCAAGGTCAAAGTGTTTGTCAGGGAACCGCTCCCTATATGTTTGATTCTCACAGAGGCTCCTCCATTCCAGTGATCCTTCTCTTATCAGACTATCAAATTGAGACTTAATAGGCATGAGATCACGATTGTTCTGAAACCAATCAGCAATGACAGCAACGCAGGCTGTACAGGCACTTTCTCCAGCTGCACGCTCACTTCGTTGATCAATTGAAGCAAAGAACACCTCAGTTTGAAGTTTCATGCGTCCATCGCGGCTTACTACTTCTTTTACCTCCCAACTACCCACTGCAAAATTATCACCCCCAAATTCAGAAATTGATGATCCATTTGCTAATGAATCATCATCTGCTTTATGCCACTGCAAAAATAGTTGCCACTCATTGAATCAGAACTAAAATCAACACAGGAAATTTAAACCACAACAGTCTTAAGAGAAAAACATCTTATAATAAAGAATAAGAACAGATGATCTACCCCAAGAGCAAGAACATCATCAGATGTAAGTTGACGACGATCAAAATCAATATCATCCCCACCTTCTTCAGCATAAGCCTTCTTCAACAGTGGCTCCCCTCTGGCCTTAGGTGACCTAAAGTTCATCTTTCTCTTCCTCCATGGCAGTATGCTCCTTTTTGGACTTTGCAGTAGAGATGACTCAGAGATTGATGGAGTTAAATCATCACTCTGAGAGCAACCCACATCTGACTTCCGGTTGCTATAATATATCCAATCCTCATCTTCACCACTTTTTCTCATGTTGGAATAAAATGACCCTCCTCCACAGTTTGCATATGCTAGTGTGCCATAACTGAAGGACTTCCTAATAGTAGAATCATCCTTAAGCTCATCTGATTCTCCTTCCCCAAAATCATCAAGCGAGTCTGAGTCAAATGGATAGTTATATTCACAATCGTCACTCCTTGCAGAACACCTGCCTTCACTAACTTCTAGCTCTCCCTTTTTCACTCTCCTAGTGGAGACATATTCTGTGAAAATCTTTACCTTTCTAAGACCTGCTTTTATTGCAGACAGCTCATCCTTGTCAGTTTGTACAGTTTCTCCAGATTGAGGAGGCGACAGAACAGGCACTACTGCTCTCTGTACTGGTTCTATATTTTCTGGAGCAGTTCGCAACTCACACAAGCTAAGTGATATCTGCAAAGCCAAGCTAAGCTCAGATAAGGAGATCAAAGAAGCAAAAAAAAGCGAGGGAGATTTAATAAAAAGTTTTAAAGATTATGGTGATAAACATTGACAAAATTATAAGAAAAAAAATGCATACACAGAGCATGGGACAAGTCTCAGCAACAGCACCAACGGAGATCATTAGAGGCAGGCTTAATTCAATTTCTTTTTGCTGAGGAGCGGAAGCAAATTCAGCAAGGTTCAACGACGCTGTTCCTACAGCAGGAACCTTGTTCTTTGGCCCTTGTTTCACACCCTGCATTAGAAAATACCAACAAAATACTTTTCAAAATGCATAATTGGAATTTGGAAAATATAACAACAAAAGCAAGGCATGAGGCAGAAAACAACAACAAAAAGGTGTTTCTGTGGAAGGAGACACAAGAATTTGCTTCAGAGGGAAACGAATTCTAAGATGAACGAAAATCTTGAGGAGGGTGGAACAGGCGAAGCAAACAAGAATAAGACATCCATATGCCCATGATGAGGATTCCAATGAAAACTCTTCCAAGGTCGCATAAATGAATTCTACAAATGGAATATTTCATATTGGAAAAGGCTGAACAAATACCAAATCTCATTAAGATTTTCATTGGTCAACTCCAAACGGAAAAACTGAAAATCAGTCAAACAACCTGAAACGATATGCAGTAGAGTCAGAGCTTTAGAAAAGTCAAATCAACGATTGAATCTTAGCAAAGAAATCCAACCACTATGATGGTGAAGATCGATCGGAAACTCTTTACCCCAACAAATTTTAAAAGAAAAATAAACAAATAATAAAAGGGGAAAATAGAAAACTATCAGAAATAGCTAATGATCCGGAAACAATAGAACCAATATATCAGCAAAAACAAAAAGGAAGCCAGATCATAAAAGTAACCAAAACCCATGTTCAAAAAGAAATGCAGAAACACAATTACCCCAAAACCAAACCTTTAATGCCATAAGATTTCCCAGACTGTGAACCAAATCCAAAAAGGTTCGCTACCCACATCTTTTCACAAGACAGAAAGTCAATGGAAAACAAACGAGCCATAAAAGATCTCACAAAGAGAAGGAGAAATTAGACATAAAAAAGAACAAAACTTACGTTAAAGACACAGAAAGCGATCTCCCAAGGAAGAAAGAGGTTGTCTTTATAGGCCGATAAAGTGCACAAACTCTGAAACTCCTCATTATCCCAGTCAACAACGCATTTCCCTTCAACACAAACCTCGACTTCTTTAGTGAAATTCCTCTTAACCTTTCTTCTCAGTGGATTGAACGCCAATTTCTGACCTTTCCATCGAACCTCCACCGTTAACTTCTCCGAACATTTATTTTCAGGAACTGCCACCAGACCCCATCCCTCCATTCGCCGTACCACCAGCTTCACCTCGTACTTCTTCGAAACCAGCGGCGGCCAGGGCCGCCAACTTATCATCTTCACCACCATTCACAAGGGCCCAAAAAACTAGAAAAACTAACAGGCAATAAAATACCTTTTCTAATTTTTCCCTTCCTCCGTTTCACTCTCGCGAAAAGCGAAACCCAAAATATTTGTTCGAAAAAACGAAATGGGAAGTTTCATAGAAAGACGAAGATGTTAAAGTGAACACAAGACATGTGGGTCTTTGTCGACGAGGAAAAAACGAGTAGATGTAGTGTCTAGTGTGGGGTTAAAAGTGACGCATTTAGAGAAAGCATTAGATGAACTAGAGTTAGAATAGAAGAGACAAGTTGGTTAAAGACTCCAATAGCTTAGTTGACTTACGTATACAGTATACATGTCTTCCCTTCCGTTCCCTGTATCTGCATTAGCCGGTCTGATTCTTATCTCCTTTGATTCTTCCATTAGACCTTAATTCTGTTTCCTTTCTTTCTCTCTCTTTTTCTTTAATTTTTTTGATTGTATGGTTAGCTATAGGTTACATAATTTCCTAAACTTCAAGCACATCAAATTTTCAGTTCTTGTTATGATGTTTCAATTATATGTTATTTAATTTTATCAATATATTTATGTAAATTTTGTATAAATATGTAAATAAAACTTAATAGAATATAGTAAAATTTGGTTTTCGAGAAGATCCGTTTACTCCAAATTATGTCTCATTTTCTGTAACTTAACTCCCTGTGCCTAATTAGACTTATAGTTCATTCTCCGTGCATGTGAATCAATGGGCTTCCTTTTACTTGCTCTTTTGAAATAATCAATAACCAACGTTTTCTTTTCTTGTTAAGATTGAATAATGCTCTTAATTTATTAGTTTTCGTTTGTTTTTTTTAGTAAAAGTTATGGGCATCTCCTCAGATTTTTCTATTTCTAGATGGAAAAACTCTTTAAAGATTTTCGTAGATATACCTAAAGAACTTTCGTCACATGAATAACCATGTTGTGGGTGATTGAGGCTTAGAAAACTACAAAGGCAATATGTATTAAATTAATTAATTAATTTTATGTATATGATATTTACATAATATCATTTAAATTAAAAATAAAATAGCTTTTAAGATGTAATATTAATTTATTATATTTAGTAATAATCAACAATACATGTATTAATTTAATCTAATGATAACTTAAGTTTTATTAAAATTTTTTCATTATGTCCTAGTACTAACAAATAAAATAATCAAATTTTCATTTTTGTTTATAAATAATCAATTTTATCGATTAATAAAAATTATTATTTTATCATAATTGTATATTGTTCCTTTTACTAAAATTACTATATTTTAATATATTATTCAATTAATTTTTAAAAAATTAATAATTATTATAATATATTAAGTCTTTCTTTATATTAATACTCCTAATAAATAAAATGATCTAAAATTAACCAACATAGATTATAAGCAATTTATTAAAAGTATAAATCAAATGAGTTCATAAGACAAAATCAATATTTACACTTACTCTAGCAGATTGATAGACGGAAGAATTAATTAGTACTAGCACCAAACTTAACGGCCTAACAGGACGTGAAGAATTAATTAATATTGCATGCCAAATATATGTTTTGTACTATAATTAATAATATGTAGATATTATAAATTAATACAAATTTTATGACTTTTTATTAATAATAAAAGTCAATTTAGTTAATTATTATTTATTTATAAATTCAAGAAAATAATTAATCATTTTATGTATTATAATTATCATATAATAAATAAAAATCATAAAATACTGACTTTATAAATTAATTAGTTATTACTAAAATAAATTATTATATTTTAATATAAATAATATATAAATATGATAAATTTATAAAATTTATAAATCTATTTATTTGACACATATCATTTTTATAATTTATTAATTGTCAGTCACCCTTATGACTAACTATTTAGGCAGCAAAAGCTTATCATGTGTGCTTTTCATTATTATTTTAACTAAAAATTAATTAAAAAAATTTCTTGGTTTCGTAATTTACGAAAATCATAAAAATAAATTTTTTGTCACAATTAAAATTCATTATTAACATTTTTTAATACTAAATAAAGAAATAACAATCACGATGATAAATATATGACTATTATAATTTAGGTAAGCAATAAAAATATTTAATTTGTTTTAAATATTTTTAAAAAATATTTCAAAAAATCAATAAAATTTAGTTATTTATTGAATGAAATTATTTTTGAAGAGTAAATTCGTTTATTTAATTATCTTGTACGATAATGAAATAATATGAAGAAGATTTTCTATTTTGGAGGCTCAAAGTAATAAGACAACTGGGGTATCTAATGAGACTATATTCACGATCAATAGATATGAAGCCACAAAGAAATCATATGCCTATTTCTCCAGCAAAAGAAATACTAAATTCACAGATAGAAAATATTGTAGCACAAAAGATGTCCTTTGTTGAATTGATTCAAAACTTGATGATTTATCCCAACAAGCACATATATTAAATTTAAAGGTTGATGATATATTTCTCTAAGCTTTACAGCCACATCAACGGCCACTCAATCAAGTTGCACAATTTGATTATAATTTGAAGATATATTGACCAACATTATTATGGATCAGACTTTTCTAAGAAAAGAATGAGAATTACAAAAGGTTTTAGAAGAGTTTAAAAGAATTGCGTCAAACATGGAAAATCACTATTATGTTAAATTTAATTGATCCCCGTAATACTATACTTTGTATCAGCTTCTTCACCATTATGACAAAGTCTTTAAAGGTAACTTCTCATCAAATTAGACTGGAATTTCTTTTGAATTTGCTAGCCTTATTCTCTTTAACCAAGAGTGCAACTTAAAGTTGTTCAACATCTTGCAAAACTAGTGCCAACAGTGGTGAAAGATTCACTTAATGACTTCAAATTTTTATTCTACATCATCTATATCGTTACCTATGGTAGCGTATTGTAGTTTAACATCATAAACGATACTAGTAGCCCTGAGCCATAAAAAGTTAAGATTTTTGTTAGTTCCTATTAACTAGGTTGTTAATTCAGCCTATGTGACATTACAACTGAGCAACCTGGACCCAACAAATAAGTATGTAATTTTAATGACAAGTTACGTAGATATTAGTCAAATATGCGATTTGTACCTCAATATTTCATAAAAATTCTAAGTAAATCCTTATTGTTATTTTTGGTATCATTTTCTCACATCCTAAATATGCAATTATTATCATTCTATTAATATTAGAGTGTAAAGTGGTATTAAAGATAACAGTAGAGAATCACTTAAACCTTTTGTGAAATGTTGAGGTACAAATCTCATATTTATCCTTCAATAAGACTCTTATTTCTTTATATGTATACTTTCTATAATTTTCTTTGATATAAAATGTATGTTTTAGACTATGATATTTGTAATAAAATTGATGTGATCCTTACTAATAGGATTAGTGAGATTCAATATCAATATGACATGAACAAAGACTGTTATATTAAAAATAGATTTAATCAAGAACTTAAACGTAAAATAAAAATGAACGATATAAATCAACACATTCATATTAAAGGATTATGGGTGATAAGATCCTACCATTGATCATCACTAGTAAGTAAGAAAAGATTTTAGCTATTAAAGAACCTAAAGCAAGTATTTCTCTAAGAGCAAAAATGAAAAAAATCATCTATGAGGTAATTTGATTCAACAAAAACGTAACATGTCTATTATAATCAAAAGAAAGCCTCTTATAAGCACAAACCCCTAAAACTATAATCTTAAAATGAAATAACAATCTTGATATAATCTAATTAGGAGATAAATAACTTTGACAAGTGAGTAAATCCTTATCTAAATAGAAGTTTAAAATTTTAAAATAATTAAAAAATGAATCTAACATAGGTCTAACTTCTAAAGTCGACATCATTTTTATTTTAAAACTCTACACTTTTAACTTAGTATTCATTATAATTTTAACTGCAAAAATTGTTTGCTTTTCCTTCTTTAATGCATAAATCTAGAAAAAAATCAATTTCAATTCACTTCTATTTTTGACATTAGTTATGTTCTACAACTATTTCTCTATCTAACTCCTTTGCTTGAATTAATGTTACAGGCTTCAATTCATTCTCTTGAAAAAGTAGTGCTTCACTCTTTACATAAAGATCTATTAAAGACTATTAAGAGTTTCTTTAGGCTTTTTACTCTACTCTCTATTAATAATCCACTAATACTATTCAATAGATTTCTGTCAAATTTTAACACTCTTATTGAAATATTAACAACCTGTCTAAGCCTCTCTTCGTGCCTTCCCTATGTAGATGCTTGTGTAGCTCTAGCCAATACTTAATTTCCATCATTTTTCCTTTCTTTAAAATGATTTTTCCTTAAATCAGCATATTTATAAACTTGCTTTGGTGATAATAGAGCAAAGTGATCGGATTACCATCTTTGGTAAAAGAATAATGGTTCTTCTACTCTTTATGCATGGCCCTTCTATTAAATTGTCTAAGACACTTTACAAGAATTTATCTAACCTGTATAGGCACCTTGTCATATTGTACCTTGTCCTTATACCTTTTGATTGCAACCAACACTTACATTGTTACCTTAATCTTTTCGCTCAAATTCAACCATTATATATTATATAGATAAGGGTATTTTTTACTAACTCTACATCTTTACTAACTCTACATTAGCTACATTAGTATAACTTCCCCCATCTATGATCATACTACAAACTTGATCCCTAATGCAATACCTTGTAAAGAAGAGTTATCTCATTGTGCATTCGCATCACCTTCTCTAATATACATACTCGATGCACTTTTAGTGACTAAAATCATTTCTTATTGTCACTCGCATTCTCCATACTAGATATACCTCCATCTACCTCCTCTTTGTTTTCAAACACATATTCTCCATCCTTCCTCAACATCATTAGTCTCTATTAAAAAATTGTGAAGCTATACATCCTTCACCTATATAATTAAAATACTTGTCATCTTAATTTCTAGCTGTTGAAGTAAAATCAATTTTAGCTTTATCTTTATTTAGTGCTTATACTTTCAGTTTGATTTCTTCATATTTAAGCTTTTGAGCTTTATCATTCTCTTTACTCTATTATTTTCTCCATAATGGAGAACCTACTAAAAAACAAAAATAATTAATATGCCTCCTTTTGCGTTGTCTTTCTACTTTTATCACCATGTGCACTATTTCTTTTAACTTTATATAGTTATGTAGCTCCACATCATTGACAATTTCTAGATTAAACTCATAAATAAATCATTCGATTATTACTTTTTGATCTTTTTCATATTAGTGTTAACCATGGCAACCTGCATCTCTTTATGTTGGATACTCTTAAAATCTCGAGTTAACATTTGTAACCTTTGTAAAACTCTCTATAGTAGGAACTTCTTATAACAAAATGATTCCTTATCATCAATTTCATCTCCTCCTAAGTTTTGATAGGTGACTTTTAGTTCGTCCTCTAAATAAGAATTTGTAGACCCTACCAATCCAAACTATTGTCACCAAACTCAGTAAGTGTCTGTTTATCTTTTTCTCTTTTGAAAAGTTATAATAATAAAAAACTAGCATGAAATGCTTCTCTTACTCCAAGTAAGCATCCATGTTTATCCTTCTAGAAAAGAAGGTATGCTCATCTTGATACCACCTAAATTGTTATCTACCCATTCTTCATACCCTCTATCATAACTTATACTAAATATAACCCCTCTTTGTCTTCCCATTCTTCCTCCTCTTTCAAATCTCTCTTCTTTACCTCCCTTTAGATTAGCTTTTCTAAACAGTTGGAAACACGTTCTATATTATCATATGCCTCAAAATCATCCATCTTATTAGCTAAAAGTGAGTTACATATAGTTCAGTTATGGCATCTTCATATTTCTTTAATTTATACCTAGCTTCATCAAATTTTTAAATAAGTTTTTCATATTTGGTCTTGTATGACATTTATGACGGCCTAGTCTACCCTTACTCTTTAAAGGGAGCTACGACACCTAAATAAGTAATATGTTTTAGCACCTAGGTATTAGAAATTTATAGACATCCTGATTTAAGTTTTCTTCATCACAAGATCCCAAAAATGATAAAAAAAAGAATAAGAAACAATAATTTAGGGCATTAGGACATTAGTGATTTACTCATAAATATTAAATTAAAGAAAAACCCTAGTAAGTTCAAGATAGATAACAAAGACACTAATGGAGTGGTGTTGGCAGTGTCATAACAAATAACATAGGAATTAAATCCATCAGCTAAAGTAACATAGGAAGGAGATGAGTGGTTTTAGAAGGTAAAAGAAAATTGGAATTACCGATTATATGATTTAACGCTCCAAAAGAAATAACCCATTATGAGATAGAGGAAAGAAGACCCATAAGTGTGTTATCTAAGTTAACAATAGTAGTGATAAGGTGATATAAACTTTTTAATGCTTAGTGGTGTTGAATGAATTTAGTAAAATTAATATATAGAAAGTGTAATTATCTTTTTAGAAAATGAACTCAGAGTAGCATAATAGCTGTAATATGAGCTAAATAAGACTTTTGAGATTTGTTTATTAGTTTTTGGTATATGTATTTAGTATGGCTCAACCCATGATAATATTGGCAGATAATTTCTCCTACATCCTGATTCTTATTATCCTAATTTTCTATCCCTTCTCTTTTGCTATTATTCATATAAGATAATAGATAAGTGTCTATTATAATATGTTTTCTAGATGTTTGAGTGTGCTTTAAGTGTTTTCGTGAATGAAAATCATATGTTTAGGACTTATAATTGTGTTATTATTAATGTTTTAATTGTTTGATTGGTTTAGAGTAAGAATTTGATCTTAATTTTATGTTTTAAGGGGTGTTGATGTGTTTATGAGTGAATGGAAACAAAAAATTGAAGAAAAGAGGAATATTTAGAAGGATGGAAGATGTAACGACTGTGGCACCTCTGTGAAACAAATCGTGATAGAGGGGCATAAACAAGGTATGCCATGATCATGTTAGGGTGTTTTCCACCACACAAATTTTTTGTATTCTAAACATTTTGGGCTATTTTTTGAACTAAATTAAGTGGGGAAACCTATAAACAACCCAAGAAGCCTCAAGAAGCATTTAAGGAAAATAAAAAAATATCAAAAAGGAGTTTGCACATAAGATTCAAGGAAGATCAAAGAGGAAATATCAAAAGCAACTTGAGAATTTTCCAAATTTCCATATTAAGACATCACTGTGTTTTGTTTCTTTTCTTTTCATCTATTTCATTTTCTTGGATGTTGATTTCAATTATTAGGATGTTGAACATGATTATAAGTTTCTAACCTCATATTAGGGACTATTTTTTATATGTTTTTTTTAATTTTATTCTTGTTGAATTCAATAATCTATGAATGCTTTATGATATTTGTTATGCTTAGTAATTAATTAAGAGAGTGAATCAAGTTATTTATGTTAAGGTGCACAACAAAAGTTGGTAGCTTAATAGACTTTTAAATATTAGATTAATAAACAATTAAAGAGAGATCTTAATTGTGAATTAATTATCCTTTATGATTGCTTTAAATCTAAGTAATTAGTTAGGAGTAGTCTTATGAATCGAGAGGTTGTAATTGTATTATTATTAATGTCAATTGGGATTACTTGATTGGATCTCAAAATAGGGTAATCAAAACCTTAGGATATCTAGGATCAAACATAAACTAAATCAATAAGATAAAGGGAAGACAAACTAAAGATATAATAATTCCTAAGTTTCGATCATTAATTAACTTAATTCTTATTGTTAGTCTCAATTATTCACTTATTTGATTGTTTAGTTTTATTTTGTATTTTAATTTTGGTAAATTTGTTTTAAATAAATAAATCTTTTAGTACCTTAAACAAAGTTCATTCGAGTTGTTAGGAGTCTAACTAGTCATCGTGGGAGCGATAACTTTTGTATTATAAGTTATGATTTGTATACTTACTTAAAATAAGTTTTTAGTACCTTATAATAAGTTTTTGGCATCATTACCGAGAAGTTGTTAGCATCTTGTATAAATTACTTCGATTTAAGAATTTGATATCTTTTCTTATGCAATTTCAGGAGCATGAACATAAGGATCACTCAAGAGTTCAAGCAAAGTAGAAGACTCATCAACTTTAGACATCACAAAGCAAGAAAGATAGATTCGAAGATTTAGATGCCAAAAAGCAATAGAAGGTATGATGACTAAAGAAATAAATCATAGAGAATAGTATCAAACCTTTATGGACTTCATAAGGCTACGATTCAATGCCAATTAATAAGGAATTACACGACCATCAGTGCAAGCAAATGCCTTCGACATCAAACCAACACCGCTGAACATATTACAAACCAACGTCTAATTTCATGGTTTGGCCAACGAGGATCCTAATGCTCATTTGGGCAATTCTTATATATATGTGATACATTTTAATATAATGGGATGTTGAAGGATGCAACCAAGTTAAGGCTCGTCCCCTTTACACTCAAGGATGGGGCTAAGACATAGTTGAATTCACTCAACCTAGTGAACATCACAACTTAGGGGTAGCTATTGCATGCCCTTTTAGCTAAATACTTCCCTTTGACAAAAACAAAGAGGCTTATAAAAGAAATTAAAATTGTCCAACAAAATGAAGACAAGTCTCTCTATGAATTAAGGGAGTAATATAAGGAGTTGTCCACATCATAACTTATAAAGGGAGTTCCTTTTGCAAATGTTTTAAAATGGAGTTAATCCACCAACATGAGGCACCATTGATGCAACTACTGGAGGATCATTAATGAGAAAAAATGTTGACGAGGTGAATGATTTGTTAAAGGAGATGGAAAATAATAGTTATCCTTGAATTTCATAATAAAGTAAAAAGCAGTTAACCTTCCAGCATCAAAAGGGAATGATTGTTGTAGATTCAGTGATAGCATTGCAAGCTGAGGTTTCCAACCTAACCAAGCAATTGAACAACCTAAAAGCTACCTTTTCCTCTCCACTTAAAGAAATTCAACATAGATGAGAGTTATGCGGACAAGAGAGCCATATCATAGCTGGTTGCTTCCTAGTGGATAATAATAACGTAGAGCAGCTCAACTTCATGAGAGCATAATATGGTCATAGAGGTAATAATCCTTATTCAAACATGTATAATCCTGAGTAGAAGAACTACCCAAATTTCTCTTGTTCTACTAATGCAGGGACTGAAGTGAGAGCTCAAGGCGCATCGATATTTTAGCAAGACAAGTTTGGTTTATGAGAATAGAAGATGGAAAAGTTAATATGCTTGTTGAATTCTAAGTTCTCGAGCCAAGAAGAGGCCTAGAAGATGATGGAAGTAAAATTTGATCAAATAATAAAGAATAATGTCTCTTTTATTCACAATCTAGGGGTTCAAATAGGCCATTTAGCCAATACATTATCTACATAAAGTGTAGGGAGTCTCTTAAGCAACACAAAAGCAAATACAAGTGAGAAAATTAAGATTATCACACTTAGGAGTATGAAAGAGCTAAAATAACTAACAAAAAAACAAACTAACCATATAGAAGACCCAAAGAAAAAGAAAAAGGACGAAGAGAAGAATAAGGATCCTCCCTACGTTCCTCCTCCCCTATATCTATTGAAGATTCCATTTTCACATAGACTCCAAAAGAAAAAATTAGATGCACAATTTGCAAAGTTCGTGGAAAGCGAAAAATATTGTAAATAAACTTTTCTTCATGGAGACTTTGGAACATATGCTCAAGTGAATTTCTTTAAAGGTATAATGTCAAAAAAACAAACTTGGGAGGATAACTAATAGGTTGCTGTAACAGAAAGCTACAGTTCCATCATCACCAGCATTATGCCTTCAAAATTGAAAGTTCCAGAAAGTTTTACGATACCTTGTGTTATTGGTGATTTAGATTTTGATAAATGCTTATATGAATTAGATGTAAGTATTAACCTTATTCCTTTGTTGATTTTTAGGAAACTAGGACTAAGTGATGTAAAGCCAACTTCTATGCTCATTCAGTTAGCGGATTAATTAATTAAGAAACTATTTGATGCGGTAGAGGATGTCATCGTCAAAGTAGACAAATTCATTATTAATGTCGGCTTTGTGGTATTATAATTTGTAGAGGATAGGAATTTCCTACTCATTCTTAATAGGCCATTTATGAATATTGAGAAAGCTTTGATTATGTTCATGAAAGCAAACTCATCCTTTAGATTGGTGATGATCAAGTAAATTTTTACATTAACAAAGTCTTGAAGGATTCGAAGGAAAGCAACTCTTATATGAAGATAAACATCATAAATGATTGCATTAAAGAGCAAGAGTAGAGTTGCAATGAAGACATGAGTTTTGAGGAAGCTAAAAGTGAAGGAGAAGGATAACAGGAGGAGCTAGGTGTTCAATCACATCAAGAGATCTTAGTAATAATGAAAGCACCCGTGTCACCATTCATTGTAAAGCGACCATCTCTTGAGTTGAATCCTTTGCCTACATACCTTAGGTATGCTTTTCTAGGTGAAGGCCAAACTTTACCCATCATTATTTCAAACTAGCTGGATAGGGAAGAAGAGAGCAAAGTGAAAAAGATAATTAGGAAAAGGATGAAGGCCATGAGATGGTAAATATTTGATATAAGAGGAATAAGTCCTAATATGGTAATACATAAGATTAATCTTGAGGAAAGGAGTAAGGCAGTGAAGGAAGGACAAGGAAGGTTAAACTCTCACATGAAAGAAGTGATCAAGAAAGAGGTTATTAAGCTGTTAGATGTGGGTATCATTTACCCAATTTCAGATAATGAATGGGTTAGACCGATGCAATATGTATCTAAGAAAGGAGGTATGATAGTAATGGAGAGTGAAAGTAGTGAAATGATCTTTACTCGAATTGTCACAAGTTAAAGACTGTGCATTGATTATAGAAATCTCAATACCTCTTCCATTTGTGGATTAAATGATCAAAATGGTGGTTAACCATATATTTTATTGACGTATATTTAGGGCATAATCATATTTTAATCTATTTAGAAGATTAGGAAAAGACCACTTTTTACATTTCCTTATAGAACATTTGCCTATAGACAAATGCCTTTTGGGTTATACACGCTCCAACAACTTTTCAAAGGTGTATATTGTCTATTTTTGTAGATACGATTGAGGAAATAATGAAAAATTTTATCGATAATTTTTTAAATTTTGGAGACTCTTTTAAGCATTACTTGACAAATTTGGAAAAAGTTCTTCAAAGATGTGAAGAGTCACACTTGGTTTTAAACTGGGAGAAATGTCACTTCATGGTGCACGAGGGAGTAGTGTTGGGATATAAGATATTGTTCAAAGTATAGAATTGGATAAAGCTAAGACAAAGGTCACTGAGAAGCTTCCCATACCAGTTAATGTTAAAACCATTGGGGAATTCTTAGGACACATGATTTTATCATCACTTCTTTAACGACTTCTTTTTAATTGTTTTACCTCTTACCAATCTTTTAGTTAAAGATGTGCTTTTTGTATTAGATGATAATTGTTTATATTCTTTTAACAAATTAAAAGAGGCATGAACTTTATAACCAATATTAATATCACCAGATTGATCATTACCATTTGAAGTCATTTGTGATGCTAGCGACCAAGTTTTGGGTTGTACATTGGGGAAGGGAAAAGGGTTGCATGCATTTTATTATGTAAGAAAAACATTAACAGAGCCTAACTCAATTACACTACGATCGAGAAGGAGTTGCTAGCAATGTTCACATATGACAAGTTTTGGTCTTACCTTTTAGGATCTAATGTGATCGTTTTTATTGATCATACAAACTAAGACTTATTCGATAGGTGCTTCTCCTACAAGATTTTGATATTGAGATTAAAGATAAGAAGGGAGTGAAAAAAGTGGTAGCTGACCACTAATCACGTCTTGAAAGATGGGAATTACCACAAAGTGATGACATCAATGAACGATTCCATAATGAAACCTTATTTTTGCTAAACTGCCTTATGGTACTGTTGTATGCTAATGTAGAAAATGACATTATAGGTGGTATCCTTCTCCTTGATTTGTCTTATCACAATCATGGCAGGGTGTTTTTTAGCAATCAAGTTTTTTGTATTCTTGAAAATTTAAGGCTATTTTTAGAACTAAATTAAGTTGAAAATTATAGAAACAATCCTAGAAGCCTCAAGAAGTATTTAAGGAAAAGAAAAACACTAGATTCAAAGAAGGTTAAAGAGGAGACATCAAGAGCAACTCCAAAATTTTCTAGATTATGACATCATCTAATTTTCTTTCTTTTCTTTTCATCTATTTCATTTTCTTGGATGTTGATTTAGATTATTAGGATGTTTAATATGATTATAAGTTCCTAAATTCATATTAGGTGTTGTTCTTGATCTGTTTTGTTGAATTTTATTCTTGTTAAATTCAATACATCTATAAATGCTTTGATATTTTTTTGAAAAATAAAAGAAATAACTTCATTGATAAAGAATGGAACTACGTCCTAAAAGGAAACTTAAGGAGAATGCCCTTCACAAAAAAGAAAATTCAATAGCTCTGCCTAACAATAGTCATTGATTACAATGCAAATACAATAGTTAAATATTTATGGAGGATAGCAGATTGAAGTTGCAATTTGTAGATTAAGATATTTGTTATGTTTATACTTGGTAATAAATCAACAGAGTGAATCAAGTTATTTATGTTAAGGTATGGAACGAGATTTAGTAGCTTAATAGACTTGCAAATATCAGATTAATAATCAATTGAAGATATATTTTAATTGTGAATTAATTATCCTTAAGATTGCTTCAACTTCGATTGTATAGTTAAGAGTAGCCATGTGAATTGAGAGATTGCAATTTTATTATTATGGATTTCAATTGGGATTACTTTATTAGATCTCGAGAAAGAAGTTAATCAAGACCTTAGCAAATCTAAGATCAAGTATAAATTGAATCAACAAGATAAAGGGAAGACAAAACAAGAATAAAATAATTCCTAAATTTCCAGCTTTGATTAACTTTATTCTTATTGGTAGTTCAATCATCCAATTATTCTGACTCACGTAGTTTTTGAAAAAGATCTCGTATAAGGAAAAAATCTCATTACTAAAAAGAATTTGAGACTTAACAGCCATAAATTGAGAGTTAAGACTAACTAGAAACCTAATGTTAGAGCTAAATGGTAACAAAATATTTAATTCTCATAAATCTTTTCGAAATTCATAAAATGTGTCTATAGGGATTCATTTTGTTCTTCAGCCCAATAAAATAACTTACACACTTCATAAATACATGAAATCCTTTTCTAATATACAAAATTTTTTGTATTCTATTAATTAATTAAAATACTCACATTGATTAATCATATTAATAACCTTATTATCAATAGAATTTTAATTTTTTTTATAAATAATCATGCATCATCTTGTAGTCATTCCTTACAAGTATGGTTCCATGGTGGATTATCAGTGAGTTAATGGTTTTCAGAAATATTGTATAAGTAAATCTGAATTGTCTTACACTAATCCAAATAATTGAGACGATTTAGCTTATATTCTGCGATTATAGGCATTATAAGAATGACATTAGTCACAATCAAACCTTTTTGTTTGACAACCATACAGGGAAAAAAGGTTAAAGTAATAACAATAAAAAATTCTCTAATTAAAAAAAAAGAAATAGATAGAATACGAAATATATTTTTATCATGTTGAATTTAACACAAACAAAGGCAAACAATCAAATGAAAATATAGTCAAGTACAAAGGGAAAAAGCAAACTTTGGAATTCAAGGCATATATTGAATCAGGTGCCTTTGGTTGTAATTGTTACATAAATTTATGGTGACAATGAAGAATGATCGTAACTTGAGGGTGGGTGCCTTAATGGGAGTGAGAATTATCGTAACAAAGGAGAGAGAAAAGAAACACAGAGGGGAGAAATTAAATAGAACCAACTGTATTCTGTTATAACCTGTCAAACTATTCGTTAGAGGCAGGCTATATACGATAGATAGTAAGAGATATAATATATATTAGTGCACCATTACATCTCTGGGTATTATTGATAGGTTACGTATTATATCTATAATGTGTCATCGTTTCAGTCTTCATTTAAGTTGCTTCTCAATGGATCGTCTTCTTCAATTATTATGTAACAATTCCCCTCCCATTTTAACATCTTTGTCCACCAGATTAATTTCTGGGAAGTGTTTCTATAGATCAAACAAATACTCCCACATTGTTTTAGAATTTCTCCCATCCTACCACTAAACTAATACCTGAGTGACATCATGATTATTCCTCTTTGCTATTCGTCTTCCCAAAATAACCACTGGAATGTGTTCCACAGGAGTGAGAAAGTCTGGCAGTGATTCGAAAATCCTTCCTTGAACTCCATAAGCCCTTTTAAGTTAAGACACATGAAACACCAGCCGTATTGCCGAACCTTGAGGGACCTCCAACTTGTATTCCACCTTTCCTACTCGTTGTATGATCTTAAATGGACCATAATAAACTAAAGATAGTTTCTGGTTACCTCTTCTTTGGAGTGAATGTTGTTTGTATGGTTGCAGCTTCAATAACACCATTTCATCTACCTCAAATTGCCTTTCTGATCTTTTTACGTCTGAATACTTCATTTGATTATGTGCTCTTTGTAATAGAATCTCGTCATATTCACCATTGCTTCTATACTTTTAAGGACTTGATCCCCTTCCTACAGACTAGAGTCTCTCGCTATATATGGTGTATAAACATACAGTGGATACCTATACAATACCTTAAAGGGTTTGAAATTGATAGTCGAATGATAAGTGTTATTGTACCATAACTCAGCTAAGGAAAGCCATTCACTCCACTTTTGTGGTGATTCACTACAAAAACAGTGCAAATAAGTTTCTAGAATTTTGTTAACTACTTCTTTCTGGCCATTCGATTGTGGATGGTAGGTAGTGGAATGGTTTAGATGTACTCCTTGTAGCCGCAGTAATTCCTGCCAGAACTTGCTAAAAAAAACTGGATCCTTGTTACTAATTATCAATTGTGGTGTCCCATGCAATTTAAACACATGATTGAAGAACAATTCTACAATGTCACTGTCAGAATAAAGATGCCTCACCAAAATAAAATGAACATATTTCATGAATATATCGACTACCACCAAAATAATTGTTCCTCTTGATATCAGTAGACCTTCAATAAAATCAACCGTGATTTCCCACTAACTTCCTTCGGACTCTTAATTGGTTGCAATAGTCCCAAGTATATCGCATTATCATGTTTGTTTTTTTGACGCTCCATGCATTTTGTATATATGTTTGAATATCCCTCTTCAATCCTTTCTAATGAAACAAATTATGTAATTTTTTGGTGGTGGCCATTACACTTACATAACCACCCACTACATCATCATGACTAATGCTAATGACTTGTTCTCTAAGTGATATGTTCGCTTCCACCACTAGTTAAACCTTGCAGTGCAATAAACCTCCCTTCCATTCATAAGCAGATGATTTTAGGGTTCCTGTCTCTAACTTGTGAATAATGTTTCGACTTTATGGGTGTTTCCCAACTTTGTTTAATTTCTTCTAACAATTCTCCATGCAATTAAGTTACAGACAACATTAGTGACTTTGCACTTGTAATTTGCGAGAGGGCAT
>JANQBM010000004.1:23825621-23838460 GCA_025594535.1 Erythroxylum domingense
TTCTTCTAACAATTCTCCATGCAATTAAGTTACAGACAACATTAGTGACTTTGCACTTGTAATTTGCGAGAGGGCATTCATACCCAAATTGCTTTGGAAGCCATGATTGCGGTAAAGGAGTTGTTAGATGTTGCTCCAATAGATACTTAGGACTTCGGCGATCCGTTTTAACCATAAAGGGTTTACAACTCAAGTAAAGATCCCAATATTTGATGGCCTTAATTACGGCTAAGAATTCTTTCTCATATGTTGATAGTCCCTTATGCCTTCTAGCCAGTGATTTACTAAGGAAAGCAATTGAGTGACCTCTTTGTTGTAATACCATACCAATTCCCACTCCACTCGCATCTATTTCCACCACAAATGGTTTTGAGAAGTCAAGGAGAGTCAATACTAGGGCTGATGAAATCACCTTCTTCAATTCCTAGAATGCCACCCTTTCCTCTTGTTGCCATTCCCAATGCACCAACTTGTCCTTCTTCAACAACTCTGTTAACAATTTAGCAACCAAGTCATACCCTTTTATAAATCTTCGATAGTAACTCGTAATTCCCAAAAAACCTTGAACCTCTTTAACATTTTGGGGTTTTGTCCATTCTACGATAGTCTTCATCTTTTTAAAGTTAATAGCTATCCCTTCCTTTAAAATCAAATAACCCAAGTATTCAACTTGTATAACTCCAAATATGCACTTACTCCCTCGTAAAAACAGTTGATTATTTTTCAGAACTTACATGCCTATGGTGATATGCTCCACATGAACTTGTAAGGATTGACTACAAATTAAAATTTCATCAAAAAATACCAAAATAAAACACCTTAGATATGATTTGAATAACTTGTTCATCAATCTTTGAAATGTAGATTGAGCGTTTGTTAAACTAAACGATATAACTAAAAATTCATATTGGTCTTTGTGTATTTTGAATGTCATCTTTGTTATGTCCTCCAATTGCATCCTAATCTAATGATACCTCGATCGTAAATACAACTTCGTGAACCAACTAGTTCCTTGTAACTCATCCAACAATTCTTCAATTAGTGGTATCGGAAACTTATCCTTGATTGTGTGTTTGTTTAACTCCCGATAATATACACACATGCATCATGAGTTATCTTTTTTCTTCACAAGTACAACCGATGATGTATAGGGACCATAGCTGTGACGGATAAATCCTTGCTTCATGAGTTCCTTCGCCGATTGCTTAATCATATCCTTCTGTGCTCCTGAGTAGAGGTATGGTCGTATGTTAATTGTATCGACACCTTCCTTTAAGAGAATATGTTGATTAAATTTGCGGTCGGGGGAAAGATAGTTCTATTCTTAAAAAAACCAAAGCATATTAAGCCAAAACTACATTAATTTCATTGAATGCACTCTATTATCCCTCACTCATCTTCACATGTTACAGCTGAAACTCAATGAGTATAGTCAGCTGCATCATCAGTAGTTGCCCACTTTTGGAACATTGCAAAATGTTCTTTAGAAGTCCTCGCATGATACCACTCGTGACTTACCCCCAGTTTTTCCATTCAACATCACCAATTGTCCATTCTAGTTGAAGGCCATTATTCATTCCTTAAAGTTACACAATACATCTTTTAAACCTACCAACCATTCTAAAATAACATCACAAACTCCTAATGATAAGACTAGTGCACTCATAGTGAATTGTATCCCCTGCATGGTCCACTCAAAATTCTCACAACATTATCGACATTCCAGTTGTAGCCCTCCAGCCACTATTATAGATATTGGTTTAATCCTACCAATCTCATCTGCTTAAATTTCATATCTTCTAACAGTCCAAACATAGCTTGCATTAAGACCATTTGATAGGCTGCCTCTCTTGATATCTTTTCAATTTCTTCCTCTTGCTTCTCACTATCTTCAACCTCTGTAACCACACAAAACTGCATCTGTCTCTTCTTAGACTTGTAGCCTATACTATATTTCTCATCAGACTAAAATTGGAGCCCTCTGGCTCTCTTATAATCAAAATCTTTATTACTAATTTGTCTAGAGGGTTTGGAAGATCTTACAAATGATTGACACAATATTAAGGTGGGTGTTGGTAATTGGGCTTATGTGTGCATTGGTTGTATGTTGAAATGTCGATACCACATTAAGATTTCCTCCATTTCTCGAGTTCCTCATGGGTTATCTTGACTTAACATAATGCTCCCATTTGACATTATTACGGCTTCCTATTTGCAGGTTAGCATGTAAGCTTGGTGTAGTGAGTTAGGTTCATGTAGTTTCATAGTTACACTAATATTTGGTTTGAGTCGTTTAAGAAAGACCCCAATCAAATACTCCTCAGGCAATGTTAATCGATGTGAATGTTGGTCAAATTCACAATACTCCAACACCGTCCCTTTTTGTTTTAATTTTTTAAAGTCCCTTATTAGATCGTCAAAAGTTTTAGCATCAAATCTTTGTTTAAGGGCCTTGGTGAACTCCTCCCAGTCGACCATTTCTTCCTTATTACGATTTTTGATGCATAACTAGTACCACTCTTGTGCCTTTTCATCCTTGTGCAATATCGCTATCTGCACCTTTGTTTTTTCTGGAGTGTAATCTAGCTAAAAAAATTGTTCACAACGATATAACCACAGTTTAACATTTTCATTGTCAAATACGGGAAACTCAGTTTGACTTAGCCTCGTCGGTATTGAATTTTCATCCTTCTCTACCCTCGAATGATTAATCTGAGAGGTAGGTGCTGATAGTTTCGTAGGTGTGTCTTCTAGTTATTTTCCTTGCTTCTGCAAACATTGTAAAATTATAGCTCGTAACTCCGACATTTCTTTCTCCATCTTCTTTGCTCTATTTTGAATTTCTAAAAATATTTTTTCACTTTTCTTCTGCAACTATTCTAAGTTCCTCACTTTTTCCTATAGCCTCCGCATATTCGCAACTCTCGTTTCCTTCTACCATTATTTCTCCCTGAAAATATGCTTTGAAACTAAAATGTTACGTAAATTTAATGAAGAGTGAACGTAACTTGAGGGTGGGTGTGTTAATGCAAGTGAGAATTATCGTAACAAAGGACATTTATTCTGTAAATGTAATCAACAAACCTATTAACTCTTACTGTTAGCCAGACTTCTAATCACAAAACACGTGGTGTTTCAAAAACAGAAACCCCATGTCAAAGGGTATAGTGGCAAAACAACAGAGAACCAAAGTGCGGTAAAGAAAGCAGGCACCTAGAAAGGAGAAGTGATGCTGGAGAAGTTGACTGGAGTGTGCAACTCTGTCACACGTAGGAGATGAGATAGAATCTTCAGCGGCACTTGAAGTTCATGTGCAGGGTTTATAGTGACCGGTCTTCAAGGAGTGGTTATGCGCTTTTTTTTGTTGAGAATTGAGTGGTTATGTGGTTGCTAGCGCCTAGCGCATTAGGATGGTGTCAATGGTGAGAGATGATGACCCGAAAAATTTTTCAAAGTTTGGCCTAGTAAAAAAAGAAGGGACCTCACCTCTGATCACTAGGTAGAGTAAAGACTTAAAAAACAAGAAGTCATAATCGGCGCTGAGACTATAAGCTATGGAGAAAGGTATTTGATATAGTAATTTCTTAGTACAAACTACAAAGTATTGATACGTATTTATACTAACTAACGGGCAATTAATTATAGAATAATATCCATATAATCAAGCATATAATAAATCCGTAGGATATACTAACTGTTACAATCTTAACATATATATACATCTTATTTTATCTAATTTATAACAAAAATATAATTATAATTTTATAATAAGAATAAATTAAGTAATTAACTTAATTTTATTTAATATAAAAATTAATAAAAATAATAAATAATATGACATATTATTAATAATTTTATATTATAAATAATCTTATTATTAAATTAATTAATAATGTTAAAATTTTATTTCTTGTATACAATTATTAATAAATATTAATTATATTTCTATTAATAATAAATAAATCTAAAAATTGAATAATCAAAAAATAATATTTAAAATAAAAATATTATTTAATTGAAATTTATAAATATTTTAAATCGTTTGAGTTGTAGTTCGGTTACTTATTCAAATAAAGTGATAAAGTTTAAGCACTAAATTATTTTTCAAAGTAGCAATGCCTTTGCATAAAAACGAAAATGTTATCACTTAGTATATTAAAAATATTACACAGAGGCTTTAATATATTAAAATTCTAAAAAATTAGACATTGGGTTATTGATATATCTTTAGCCAGGACATTCAAAAGTGTCAACAAATCTGTGGTAGCATTACTTTATGCATGAGCTACAATGAAATCTGGCATCACTTTGAAAAAATCAAAGAGCCTTGTTTCCCGTCACCTGAAAACATAAAAGGAAAGGAAATAACAATAAAAAGATCGTCTCTTGCGAGTCCAAACATCAATTTCTTTAAAATTTTTTGTTTATCTTCTAATTGGTTATTCTTCTGTCAGATAATGATGCTATCTAATGCTCGACTGAGGTCAGAGTATAATGGCTACTAAATGACCACTTGGTACTTCTTTTTCCTTCTAAATGTTGAACTCTAATATTAGGAGCCCTTATTTCTCGTGCCTTCGGGATTAGTGGAAGATGTAAATTGTAAGATGTGTCTTAACTGACCAGGAACTAGGACTTACTCACTAATCTCACCATACAAAAGGCCCAAATCTTAAATGTTGCCCCCAAGATACCTTCACCCTGCAGGTCGCCAGCATAGGAGGCACTACACCATCCAAGCCTTTGCCAGTTGAGCTATGCCCCAGTTTGACATTTTGCGTGTGCCACCGTGAGGTGGTGGTGAATGTATGAGCAGATTTTTTTTGCTTAGATGGTTAGGGATCGCAGACATTTTCCAGGGAAATTCCATTTTTTTCTCGACGAATGAAGTTGTTTTTACACAGGGGAGGATAAGACTTGATCGATCATGCCCCTAACAAAAAAATTTTCCTCTTTTCCACGGACATACAGAAGGCCTTTATAGGTTTGTTGGTGTTGTTCAGCTCTTCGGCGCCTTACAAGTCAAGGAATTTGGTGGATGGGTGTTACCAACTAGATAACAATCACTTGATTTATCAGAAGTTATAAGCAGAAATGGGAAGCATCGGCTTAGAAGAGGTTGAATTAGCGAGAAGAAGAAGAAGATAGAAGCAGTTTCAAAGAGATGAGAGAAGTTGATTTCTATTATCTGATGATGATCACGATCTCATACTCCCATTTAAATAGCAACTAACCTGTCGGTTCAACAGAAGCATCGTAGGAAAGAACCGAAAAGAAAACTCACGAAGGAGTATTTAAACTCTGTCCAAATTAGATTTTACAACCCATAAAATAATATATTACATTTAAATAAGATCTGCCAGCCATGTCGGACGAGTCGACTTCCTTTTTTCCCTTCGTGACGCCAATGATTCATCTGCTACAAATTGAATTGTATCCGTAACAATGGGTGCTGTCAAATTGCAAAAGATGGTCCCATATCATGTCTGTCTGGTTATCTTAAGTTGGGGTCTCGCAACAGTCTGATATTGTTTATGTATTGATTTTGGTGGATCCACCTTTCTGGGATCTTAATTACCATATTTAGGCCATAGAATTTAGAAAAGGCTAAGGGAAATACCAGTTTTAAAACCATTGCTTCTATAGTCAGTAAGATGTCAAAAAAAAAAATGATTAATTACGGCTGTTTGCATGAGAAGTATTAAGATGATCAAATCATTAATTGATGTTGAGGGATACGCTAAGCAGTATTTTAAGAAGCTGAACAGTTCCATCCTCAACAGATTCGAAAATTTAGGAAAGAAAAAAAAGGGTATAGTGGGAAATATGTAAACCCTAGTCCCAATTTGTCTTAATCCTTCAACAATCGCAAGTTCAACGTAACAGCTTCATGTTGGTAAATATGCAAACCCTGATCCCAATTTTTCCTAATCCTTCAACAACCGTCACCAAGAGCAGAAAGTTCATAAACGTCCAAAATAGGCATGTAAAAAAGCCTCAGTCGATATCCTTTTGACATAAAAACTGCAACTTCATACAAGAAATTATGCTTCAGAAAACGCACTTATGTTTGTGTAATATTATTAAAGAAGCATAAAATTTAACAAAGATTAAACTTTCATTGCCACTTTTGCATTGGAATATGAACTTGGAAAGGATGTTCGGTTTTTTGTTTTCCAAAACAAAACGAGTACAAAGAGAACGTTACTCTTTTTCGCTCACACTCACACCCACACCTCAAGTCTAGACTCAAGTTTAGACTAGAGAACCTCTATTAAAAGGGCCGTGTCACACTCACACCTCAAGTTGGACAGCATCTGCGAATAAGAATATCCTCTCAAAATTGAGTAACAAATCTTATTGACAATTAAATAAATTAGGTACATTGACTTTTGTTATTGCCCTGGTGAATCTTGAGTGTCCCGTAATTAAATGCACAATAATGTCAGGAATTGAGTCACCTACCCAATCAACATATGCCATGTCAGCTAACCTCGCGTCTTAGTCATAATAAACGCTTTAGTTTTCCATTCAAGATCTTCTAAAAGTTCTTGGTTGGTTTAATTAACATATCTTTTTTAACTTTATTGTATCTTTAATTAATTCAGTAGAAAATTTATAAATTAAGTAAATTCAGTAGCTAAGCCTAAGAAGGCAGTTAACATGTATATGGTAAATACCTAAAAAATTTATTTGACGAGTTTGAATTTAAGAATAATAATTGAAGACCCTTAATGAGTGCAAGTAAATTCTAACCTATTTATCCTTTTGTATGTTCCCTATTTATCTTTTGTATGTTAATACGGCACCCAAATATTTTTCTTCTTCTTCTTTTTCTTTGTTATCATATTATTTAGTTTATTACTTATTTCATACTTTCTTTATTATTTATTTCTTTTTGTTTTTATTATTTTTCTTTCTCTTGGGTCATTTGAAAATAATTTCTCTATTAATTAGGGGTAAATTTGCGTATTATTATACCTCCTTAGTCCCCGCAAAATTTTTAAAATTTACGATGCTAAATTTAAATTATTTAAAATAATGAAAATTTTAGTTTTTGTTAAATTCTTTATTTATTTAAATATTAAAATTTCATCATTCTTTTGTCTAATTATTGTGGATTTTTATTATTATCTATGTCATAAAAGAAAACTAAAGGAAAGAGAACATGAAAGGAAATGAAGCTAGTTAAGTTTTAGTAAATAAAGAAGCCATTACGTTAGGAATGACAAAATTAATCCGACCCGCGTGGACCCGACTTTTGTTCGGCTTGATGGGGCCATGAGTCAAAAGTGCTTGGCTAGACGAGGAAGTATTAAATGATGTCGTTTCTAAATTTTTTTAAATTTAAAGTCAAATTGGTGACTCGGCCCATCTGTGACCTGTCGGGCTGGAGGATAGGCCATAGGTCACCTGACCCGATCCAATGTCATCCTTACATTACATCTACAGTTTAGAAGAGACAGTGAGGAAGAGAAATAGTTTCATTTAATTATTACGTCTAATATTGTACACATGTATTATCTTTAGTGGTTAAAGGCTAATAAATAGACTAGTTATTGTATAAAAGATTTAACACTTTTTGGAGGTTTTCGACGAAAAACTAACATCACTTCTTCTTTCTCTTTGCTTGAAGAAAATGTAAAAATGAAGATTCAAGAAATGGAACTAAGACAGGATAGGAGTCTTTAGGAGTTGAAAAAATGGATACTACAGTTTTATCAATAATCCACTTAAAGGATCGAAGGATAGAGAAAGAAGATTGGGGAGAATCAGTGGTAAGATACAAAGGCTTTTCACGTAATAACTAACACTATATGTTGAAAAAAAATTAGCAAATTTTCAATAGAGAGGGATTAAGGGGGTGGATCTTTAAATGTGAACAATTTTTTAGCTTGGATAGAAAGCCACCAAAGGTTGAAATGGGATTAGTGGAGAAGGACATGGAGGAAGAGACATTGGAGTGAAACCAACTATATTTGAGAAAAGCCCTCAGTGAAAGTGATGTCCTATTTAGCAGAAAAGACCTAATGGACTATTGAGGCCAACATTGTCATTAATATTGAGGCTAACAATGAAACAATATAGAGGTCTCCTAGTCGTTTGTAGACTTGTGCAAGATCAAAAACAAACCATGAATTTAAAGTCTTCGTTCCTAAGTAGGGTGTCAAATGTAAGGATTTAATTTTTAAGAAGGTCATTGTTAATGTGTAATTTTTTAAAGGTCTAATCTTATATGAGGATGAAAAAGTCGTAAATCTTCATATGTGATATTTCATAGTATAATTGCTCATAACAATGGAGATGTTTAATAAGACATCTAAAAGGTGGAAGGAGAGACTCACTTCGACCCAAAAAAAAGATGATCAAAATGCATGACAAGGTCGTGAAGGATCTTAGGTAAGGGATAGAGGAGTACATTAAAGAATTAAATAATCTAGATATAAAGGTTTTTATTTATTCTATCTATAAACCACAAAAGTTAAAGTTTAAATCTCAAAGGTAGATAACAAAAACACCTTATAGGAGGGACTACAGGATGAATGTTTATCGCTATTATATTAAGAGCAAGTCCTTTAAGACTTAGAAGTGTGAAACCATGGCTATATCCTTTATTGAGGGCTTTAAGAAGTGTAGAGTGCTGATTAAGTCAATTCACTCAGATCTAACTATTAATAACTTACTCTTTAGCAACTTATCTACCTTTGACTCTGCTCCTGAGCGTAAGTTTGCAACTAAATTCATACTAGAGACTTTGATGACTTATTGAAGGATGTGGGGATTCTAAAATGAAAATTTTGAGTCGTCTCTCCATCTTCTTAATGTATAACCTCCAACAACCCGTTGATAGGTTGGTGATAAGTCAAGGCATGTTCAACCCTTTAATGGTTGAACATGAATCCTTGGAAATGTGAGGATTGAGATGCTAGTAGTTTGTTAAATGATTTTTGGAGTTAGATAGTATATATCTTAAGACTAGTCCTTTTGATGATTTGATAAGTGTGTGTGTATAAGTTTATAAATCTTCCTATACTTATAGGTTCACCATTATTTCCAAACTTTAACCTCTATAATCTTTAACCTTTCAATCTAATTTATCAATGCACATCATTTCTATCTCTTGCATGTACTTTCAACAAGTTTTAGATTAGACTCAAACTTTTTTTAATTTTGAGCTTCAAGCTCAGGCTTCATAGCCCAATCAAGTTGAATAATGAACCTCATTTGTATGTAAAAAAAGAAATCTTTTGTTTATGTAACAAAATAATATTGTTTTTCAATTGATAAATTAATTCAATATTAAGCAAGCCAAGTAGTTACTAACTAGAAGTTTTAACTTGGTTACTAATGCATTACGAGATTCAGAGTGCAAGTAAGGTTGCCACATGAAGGATCGCTCTAACCAAGTGGATTTGAAAAAAACCGTGGGGAAGATTGCTGCAAAGCATAGGGATCTTACAGAATCAATTAGCCTTAATTGTGTAAAGCATGCGATCAAACTTCTCTACATGTATTTTTGTGTAACTCAAATGCATCATAGTCTCAATGTAAACAATATTTCACATATGGTTAGCAATATCAAGGCATGAGATCGAATGGAGTTGTTGACACTCCAGATGATGTCATATTAGGTAAGATTATATGCCACTATGTGATTTATTCTCTCAAAGAGGTTTTTGATACTATCTTTAGTCTTAGGAGGAAAGAATTCAAGGGATAAAATGATCTTGTAGGAGGTTGAGTTGTTATTAATGTTGGCTCCTTCTACTCTATAAGTGAACCTTATCTTCTCTATCAATTTTATTATTTCAGTATCATATTAGTGATTTAGTGAGATAAAAGCAAAAAATGGTGATTTAGATATAGAAGGAAAGTAGGTCATTTTCAAATCTAACCAAAGTCTAATGACTCTTACTCAAGTGAAATGGTTTAAGGAGAGGTTATATTACATAGTTCAAATCGAGTCTAGTAGAAGCTAAAATAAAGAAAATCGAGTAGCTCTATTGTTAACTCCTTTATTTCTTTTTACAAAGAGTTTTAAAAATGATTATTAAATGTTCAACCTAAAAAAGGATGATTAGTAAATATTCCCAATAAGTTTATCAAAATAGAAGAATGAGTCTATAAACTTTAAGTAGGTGAGTTGTTATTTTCACTTGTTTTAAGTATGAGTAAAAAAATAATTTTAAAAAATAAATGTGAGTGTAGATATTGCTATATTATACTCAAATTTGACTAATTCTCATTTGTTGGAACACTCCATAACTTATCATAGATTTTTTTATTTATATTAATAGATTATAGAGAAAAAGAACTTTGTGGCTAAAATGTAAAGGGCAAGATATGAGATACAAACAATTTCGTTACCCCTTTACAATCAACTTGAGCCCAAAATTGACATATTAAAGATATTTGCTATTGGAGCACTTCGTGCACCTTTGAGATCTCCTCCTTTCTATTGTTTGGAACTACATATTTTTCTCTTCATTGCCTATCCCAACTTCTTGTGTAGATTGAGTGGGAGGTGAGTGACTAGGCATTTCAGAAAGATTTTGGGGAAGTGGTGATGTGCTCTTCCTGTTTTCACTGAAGAGGTCACCACGATCAGTTGAGTGTATAATGGGGGTTTATAGTAAGTTCAGAAGAAGGTTTCTTCAGAGCATCAAGTGAAGTTGGGGTGGATTCATTTTCAAAACTATTCAAGAGAATAGGATTATCCATATTGTTCAAGGGAAGAGCATCAGTGTTCTCAGTTGGATGATGATTCTGACTATTGGGAAGGCACTCTTGGTTTGCATTTCCAGTGGCATCTGTATTATGAGTTATATCCATCCCCGTAAGTTCTTAATAAGTCCTTGTTTGAAAGATTTTTCTTGTAGCCTTCCATACTTTCCCTTGGATTTTAGGATGTGGTTTCCATTGATATGAAACTGCAATGTTGTCCTCTTGAAGTACCTTCCCCTCACCAAGTCTCAGAATTGGAATCAGAACTGGAAGTTCTTGGGAGAGCTTTACAATTACACAAATTTGGGCATATCCTATCCTTTTTTTCAATCCTGTATTTTCATCCATACAGAGGGTTTCCCTATAAAACTTGCTAAAGAGCTCAAGCCTTAAGTAGTCTATTATTCTAAAGGTATATTATGGAAATTAATCCGTAAGGGAAGATGCTGAAGTTTGATGGAATCAAGTTGAAAGGAAGGCTTCCACAATTGGATAAAGATTGGTTGATTGCCTATATGCCAGGGAACCTTCTCCAAGACCTTGTTTTCTATTAAAGTATAATGAAATGTGAACAAAATGAGGTCTTCTTCAGTCAATAGAACATCAACCAACCTCGGTTTCTCCAAAGTTTCCATGCCTATTGTTGAATGAGAGGAAAAGCAGGATGTTGGTCAAAGAAAAATCCCACAAGTGTGGTGTCCTTGTTGTGAGCACCTTCTTCCAATATTTCAATTTCTAGGTAGACAATGAGCTTACCATCAATTTCCTTTGGAGGTTTGAAAAGGATGCTCGAGGTATATGGATCCCCGATAACCTGTTTCTAGCTTTTCTGAGGAAGGGATGATGTTATAGGATTGGCGTTGGGGGAGTTGGATGCAGTAGGAGGAGTGTTGAAGGAGTTGGGATAAGGATGAGTTTGGTTTGGAGGAGGGCTTATAGGCTTTCGGGAAGGTAAAGATGGAAAATCATCTTTGCCTTTATCAACCAAAGGCTGAACAGTCCGAAAACAGAGCTAAATAAGGAAAAAGCAGTGTTGGCAGAGGAGGAAAATTGAAAAGAAAATGGCTCAAAATGGGAAGGGAGAGTGGCGGGTAAATAAATTAGAGACAAGAAAAGTCTCTGAGGTTCTGGGTTCCAAATCAGAGGATGGGTAGAAAGGGAGTAGGTGGAGAATGAGGGAGATGGATAGTAAGGGAGTAAGTGGAGAAAGAAGGAGAAGAAGGAGATGGAGATGTGTACCCGAAAATAGGATTTAGGCAGTCTGGGCATGAAACGAGCTAGAGAAGCCATCTCGCTAGAGCAAAACCATCTCTAGAATGTCCGAGGTTTAAATTGACCTACAAACCAAGCTGCTTTAAGGGATTTTGTTTAGAGGGAAAGGACTCTCATTGTAGGGTTGCTAGAAACCAAAATAAAAATAAAGAATGTTGGTAAGTTAAATCTGGGTTCAGGTTGGTAAAAGCTTACAAACCATTCCCACCATTTTCATGGTCGCATTATAGTCTGCTATAAGGCTGATGAAGTTATAGTTGAGCTTCTTCATTCCTCTGAGCAGATTTGGCACCTTAAACTATCCTTTTTGAATGATAACATTGATATCATTTCATCCATCATCTATGCTAGTATTTTGGCTTCCAAAGAGCAGCATTATGGTCTGATTTAATCACTCTTAGCAGAGACATTCGACTACCTTGGATCTTATGTGGTGATTTCAACTCTATATTGTATCCATCTGAGGCCTATTGTAGGGACCGAGGTCTTGGGCCCCGCGTCCCTTGGGACCTCGACCTCTCGGGTCTCGCGTCCCTCACTCGTTGGTACCTCGGCCTCTAGGGCCTCGCGTACCTCGGTACCGAGAACTTGGGTCCCGCGTACCGTGAATGCACTATCAGGTATTGTCCCCTCTGGTACTCGAACTCGAGACCTCAGGGTTTTGTTCCGATTTCGCGGACGCCTCATACCATTGAGCTAACTCTTTCACTCTTCTTGAATTTTTAATCATTTCTTCTTCATTCTTCAACTCTTTTACCTCTTGTTTTCTCTCCTCTTTGACTCATCAAAACCCTAACCAAACCCTCACCCCTTCATGAAGATGATGATGCCGTGAATGGAGT
>JANQBM010000004.1:23838560-23868665 GCA_025594535.1 Erythroxylum domingense
TATAACTTTGTCTATCTGAATTGTCTAATTTATCTTATGATGTCAATGATCGAATTTCCATGCTGAATTGAAGAGTATCTTGGCTAGGTTTTCATTCATTGCGTTTTAATCTCGTTTTGTTATTTGTTGTCCATACCTGTTTTATGCCAATACAACATGCTCACGTCGTATCTGTCACTATAGTTCTCCTTTAATTTTCTGCATTGCTTTTATTTTTATTTACATCTGCATTGCGATATCAATCCTTTCATCTGTTATTTTCTGAGCATTTGAGTAACTCTGCACTAATTCCCTATGGATTCGACCCGATTCACCACTAGCTACCTAGTTTTTCGGAGAATTAGAAATATAATTTTATTTTTGGTAGTTTGACAACCTATCAGTGACAATTTTTTGTGACTAATTATTTTTATCACAAATACTAGTTTTTTTAGTGACAAGACAATTGATTGACAATATTGTTTAGATTATCTGTGATGATTTATATTTTGTCACTAATACAATGGTAATTGTGGCAATTTAGTTTCTTCCACAATTAAATTGTCACTATTAAGATATTAATAGTGTTCAAATTTATTTTATCACTAAGTTATGTCACTAAAAGACCATGAAATTTGATGCCAATATAATTTTGGCAGACTTTAATTGTAATTGTGATAAAACATATGTTGGTAACTTGATCAACTTTTTGTTACAAAAGTTATTGCAACGATAAATGTAACAAATTAATGATAAATATTTTTGTTGTAATAACATATTAAAATTAACCACTCTAAAGATAAATTTTGTCATTATTGTAAAAATTTTAGAGATTAGAAACTACTTGTTATGATTTTTTGATATGATTATCTACAAACAAATTTAAATATTTTCAAATAAAATATTCAAACTACATATATTGATAATCCAAAAAGTAATATTTTTTGCATATCAATAGATATTTGGTATACATAACTTTGAAATTTTATTAAAAATCAAAATAATTAAATGTTTAAATATAATAAAAATCTTGTTTCAAAATATTAAGCAAAACTCTTAACCTATTGAAAATTAAAAACAAAGTTCTTGTCAATGCTCAATCATTGTCATCGTCACCTTTATCATCTTCACTTATTGAATTTGTTTCATCATCATCCATAAAGGTATCTTCATCACAATCAGTTTCGTCATCTTCTGTAGCACTCATAGTATCAATATTTTACGAATTTCCTTCAACAGTTGCAACATCTAGATCATATCTATCCAAAGATATTGTATCAATATCATCTTCTAAAATAGATTCGTGAAGTGTAAAACCAAAATTTTCATTTTCTTGACATGGCTCATCTCCTATATCATCATCAGGAAGATCATACAAATCACAAGGCTTTGTCTTGACAACCACCTGCCAATTGAGCTCCTTAATATCTCTTACATAGTAAACTCGTTCAGCTTAAGAAGCTAAAACATATGGTTTATCAATTTTCAACTTGCGTGTGACATTTACCACAGGAAACCCAAACTGGTCAACCTTATATCCACCTTTATGATACACATCCCACCAGTTAGCCTTAAATAAAATGATACTATTTCCCCCATGATAATTTAACTATATGATATCTATCAAAACACCAAAATAATCCAAATTGCTTGTATCCACATCACCTTTTACAAAAATTCCATTGTTTTGTGATTTCAATTGCAAATCTCTATTCCACTGTTTTGTGATTTCAATTGCAAATCTCTATCCTTTGTATTAAACCTCCAATCATTGATGAGGAAGCTTTTATACCAATAAACTCGCTTAGTTGGCCCATAAGCTAAATGCAATAATTGATCACTAACCATTTGACTTCCTTTATCATGCAATTCGGTGACCTATTATGAGCAATGAGCATAAAATATCTATATTATATAAATTATAATTTATAAAAAGTTATAGGTGAAAATATATTTATAGTACTTACATATTTCTTGAAACACTGAAGGAATTCTTTATGATGTTTCTAGATCCTCCCTATTGAGTTTTTCTTTATGCATGCCCACATTAAAAATAAGTAAAATATTAGTAGTTACTTTAAGAATATATAAACCATAAAATAAATAATGTAAAATGACTAATTTCAAAAGTTAAGATAACTTACTCCACAAATTCTCTTATTTCTTCACAATTTTCTAACATATATGTTCTAGATTTAGCCCATTCAGCTAAGCTCAACTCATCATATTTTTTCCCGAGCAAAGGCCTAACAACTTGTAAGAAAACTTGAAACCCATAATGAGAATGTGTATCACTTCCCTCATCATTTCTTTCAACATGATTTAACCTAGTTTCAATTCCATGCAAATACCTTGAACAAAAATGCATGAATTCTTGCACAATATATGCCTTAGCAATCAATGCTTCTAGACGCGCCTTATTTCTCACATATGATTTAAGCCTACGCAAATATCATTCTGTATTATACATCCATCGATATTGTACTGACCCAGCAAGCTTAGCATTACTCACAAGATGAATGGTTAAATGTACCATTATGTCAAAAAATGTTGGAGGAATATTTTCTCTAATTTACAAAGTGTAAAAGGAATTGATTTTTCAAGTTTCTCTAAATCATCCAAAATGAAAAACTTTAGCACATAACTCTTTTAAATAAGTACACAACTCAAGTAATGCTTGGCACACATCTTTACCCAGCAATAAACGTATAACCAAAGGGAGATATCGATGAAGAAATACATGACAATCATGACATTTCATTCCAAAAACTTTACATTCAATAAGACTCACACATCGAGAAATATTGGAAGAATAGCCATCTGGAACTTTTAGATCAATTGAGAAATGACAAAATGCTCATTTTTTAGCTTTAGGCAATGTATAACATGCAGGGCGAAACGTATACTTGTCATCAGTTGTGGGAGTTACATAAAGCTCAGGACGTATACCTATAGATTCTAAATCAAAACAAGTATTTATAATATCCTTTGTTTTCCCCATTCAATAAAGTCCCAATCATGTTATCACATACATTTTTCTTGATATGCATTTCATCCAAATTATATCACATCTTAAGTGTTCTCCAATATGAGAGTTGAAAAAAAATACTCTTTTTTCTCTCATTTTCGAGCAATAGAGCATCTCCATGCTTTCTTTTCCTGACGGTCTTTCCAAAATTCACCTGTTTAATGAAAATAGTAGAAATAAGAAAAAAATAATATAGATAAAATATACACATAATTTAAAATCAATCAAACTTCACTTGAGAAAATGGACTATATTGTTCAAAAACATCATCCCCTGATAATTGTTTCGGTGCACTTCAATTTTCTTTGGTACCATCAAATGCTTTAGCATTTTTCCTCCAAGAATAATTAGTTGGTAAGAATCGATGATGACCAAGATAGCATGTTTTACGTCCATTTTGAAGTATGCGAGAAGATGTTTCAAGATTACGAACAAGACATGCTAACTTGCTTTTGGTGCTCCATCCAGATAAATTACTATAACCTAGAAAATCATTTATGGTCTATAATAGAGCTACATTTAACTAAAAATTACTCTCTAAAAATGCATCACATGTCTCCACACCTATCTCCCAAAGGAATTTCAACTCATTAATCAACAGTTCTAAGTATACATCAATATCATTTCCAGGAGCTTTCGGACCAGGAATTAAAAGTGACATCATGAAATAAGGATCTTTCATGCAGAGCCATGGTAGAAGGTTATAAGGAACTAACACAACTGGCCATACACTATAAGAAGTGCTTATATTCCCGAATGGGTTGAAACCATCACTTTCTAAACCAAGTCTAATATTACGTGGGTCTATGTAAAAAAGGGATGCACAGTATCAAAACTTTTCCAGCATATCACGCATTCCATCATAAGAACTATCCCTCGCAAAGGGCCAACTCTAATAGGATCATCAGCTTCTTCATTTGGATCATAAAAACTATCCCTCGTAAGATCACCTAACATATCACGCATTCCATCATCATTTTCACTTTTATTACTCTGATTACTATCATTGTTGTCATTAGAATAATATTGTAGAAACTCTCCATGATGGTACCACTACTTGTAGTTTCTGTTTATCCCATTTAACATCAGATGTTCATAAATTGATTGTTTTGTCCTAAATAAATTATTGTTGCATTTTTTACAAGGACAACAAACTGCTTTTCCTTCATCAAAATTTGTAAATACAAAATCTAGAAATTCATTAACTCCCTTTTCATATTGTGGCAGTGCTCTATTACAAATTTCTATCTAAGTTTTGTCAATCATCATTGTCCTACAATACAAATTAATTAAATGGGTTCAGCAAAATTTCACACAAAACTTGCTAGGATAGGGAAGTTTATAAGCATTAATATTTTCTAAATAAACATTGAGGCATTAGTAAGAAGAAATTAAAATACACCGATTAATATGAAAGACCTAAATAAGGTAAAAGACAGAATGCGATAAGAGAGAGAGAGAGAGGGAAAATCTGATGCTCTTCGATTAATATAAACCGATTAATATCAAAGACCTAATTGAGGCAAAAGACAAAAGGCGATTAATATGCTATTCATACAACTCTTCTCCTACTCTCTTCTCTTCTGCCACGTACCGTTGCCTCTTCACGCTTCTCTACTATTTTGTTTTATTGATGGGACAATTAAACTTGCCTACCATTCTCTCTTCACGCACGTCTACTGTTTTGTTCCTTTACTGTTTTATCTTTGGACGATTTAACTTTACTGTTTTTGGGTCTACGCTCCTTTTCATTCCCCTTTTAAATCCCTTCTTCTTATTTTAGACCCTGTCCACGCTACTGTTATTCAATTCCACACTCCTTTTCATTCCTCTTTTAAACCCTTTTCATTCCTCTTTTATGTCTTCTTTTAAACAAAATCATTTCTACGATTCATTCACTCTTCTTTTAATTTTTAATTTTAATTTTAATTATAATACTATTACTTTAATAAAAAATTAAATTAAATTAAATTTAAATTTAAATTATTACTTTAATATAATTTTAAATTAAATTATAATTACAATTATGTTATTATTAATTTTATAAAAATTAAAATCAAAAAGAAAAAAAGTGTGTCACGAGCGTTTCGTTGTCATATTGGAGAATTGGGGGTGTCTATCTATATGTGTAAATGAAGAAGAATAAGAAGTATGAAATAGTAGAATTGAATAAAAATTAATAATTACACTGGATTATGTAGGAATGAACAAGTGGGTCTAATTTATTATAAAGGAAATGGACACAAAGGAAGTATCATATGATGAAATAAATAGCAAACAAAATTAGGTATTCATTCATATTAATAGTAAATATTTACTAATTCAAATAAAAATTATCATTATAAAATATTTAATAATTCAAAATAAATAAAGATAGCAATTTAGAGAATTTTATAAGAAAAATTATAAGTTTACTTTTTTATTAAACATTAATAATAAAAGATAAGATAAAGTTTTTAATCAACTAAAACTTCTTATCTTTATCTCTCACAAGTCACAATATATTGTTAATGAAATTTGATTAGTCGACAATTGAATATCTAACATTTTTATAAGAAGTAAAATCACAAGGTTATTATATGCTATCTTTTTTAAAGGGAAAAATATACATTAGAATTTATATTTTAAATTTATTTTTAAGTTATTTATATTAAATATGTGATTCATAGAATGTTGAAGGAAGTTAAAACACTTTCAAAGAATGCGATCCCTTACCAGAGACTAAATCATTGCTAAATGATGATGTATTAATATATTTTAAGCCAATATGGCAATATTACGGAGCCATAATCAACTACTCATAGACAACCATCGAGCCTTAGGTGCCAAACAATCGTATAAGTTTGATGATTCTTTCAAACTTGATTCAACTGTCTCATCTAAATTGTCTTCTTGCTTCGCATTTATAGATGTTGATATACTTTTATTCCCTAATAAAGCTTAATTTTATTATTATTGTACGAATTTTAGGGACTAGAAATTATGTGACTCGAATTTTCTTTAATATTATTATTTATAAACAAATTTAAATATTTTCTTATAAAATATTCAAACTACATATATTTATAATACAAAAGTAATATTTTACATATATTTGCTAAACATAACTTTGAAAAGTATATTTATTTAAAATTTTCTATACAAATTTTTTATCTAAAATGAATTATTTTTATTAGATGAATAAATTCAAATTTTTTGTAGCTATCCCACTGATATAATAGTTTATGATAAAAAATAAATTACTCTCATCTATTTTTGTTATGTATTGTAAAATTATTTAAAATGATTTTAAATTTATGAAATATAAAATTTATTATGAAAATTAAACTATTACATAAGATTTAAAAAATTTATGATGAAATCTTTTTTTTAAATTAAAAAATTGGAGAGTAAGTATTGAAGATTTAAGTCCTATCTATAAAACGATGAAAGCTTAGTAAAATAACTACTATTAAGTAAACACCTAGTTTCGCATGAGGAGTTCAGCGTAATTGTGAAATAATAAAGTTAGTGGAAGAAGATGAATTGTGAACAGTCGTGTAAATAGTGGTGTGAATAAATTTCATCTTCTTCATCTACGCAGTTCTCCACTCTGTCTTCATTGCATATCTTCACTTTCAGTCTTCTCTCCACAGGTAACAGGTAAACGACCATTGTTCTTTGTTTAACTTATTCTTCTAATCTTTCAGCTTACACATATCACAGATGTTATTTAGTTTAATACATGAGTTTTTCTAGCATTACTTTGTTACTATAAACTTGACAGACTCCTCTGACCATCGAACTACTCATGCATTTAGTTTAATGCGTGAGTCTTTGTTACTATAAACTTTACAGACTTTGTTCACTTTCAATGGGTTACCTCTGTATTATACATCATTTATCACAGTAGTACCAAGAACAGAGCAGCAAATCACCGAACTTTGCTTTTTGATTCTCCATGTACAACGTCTATTGTTATGTGTACTATCTTATTCATAAACAGAGCAGCAAGTCACTGAACTTTTCTTTCTACTTCTTTATGTACAACTTTGCTTTCTGCTTCTTCAAGCTTTTATAAATTCATTCTCCTGTTACATGTACAATTTTACACCACTTCATGAAGAATGTCAGTGCCTCTGTTCTTGAAATCACAGTGCAGTTACGAGCAGCAGGGCTTAAAGTGATGGACGTTGTGGTTCTGATCGATAGAGAGTAAGGCTTGATAAAGTTGTGACTATAAAGTGTACAATTTTATACCGCTTTTGATCGATAAAGTGATGGGATAAAGTTGCACGCTTTGATAAAGTTGAGTGAGATGGTTAGGGTGTTGAGAGAGAAAGGAAAAGTTGAGGAGGAGATGGAAAGAGTTGTGACGAAGTTTCTAGAGGAGAATCAAATGGTAGGAGTGCCCAATTTGGAGAAAGTTAGTATTAAAGAAATTGGGTTTGAGGAGAGAGCCAAGTTGGCGAAGAATCCTACTGGCAAGAGGATGTTTGAGGTTACGATGAAGAAACAAAGCAACTTGTGTGTTGCTGCTAATTTTTTTACCGCTGCAGAAATAATTGACCTTGCTGAGTTATGATAATAAAAGTATCACCTTTGTTGCAGTTGTTACTTGAGTGTATATAAAGCAGTTGGATGCTTTGTGGTTCTATGTGGGGTGAACAGTAATTGGTATAATAAATTAAAGGGTACACCTAACTGATATTTGGACATACACTGATGTATTTGAGTATATATGATGATATTTAATTTAAATTAAATTTATTGTTATTATCAATAATTTAAGTATATAGAGTAGAAAGTGATTCAAAGATATTTGTTTTCTCTTGTTTTTTTTTGCTTGTTAACTTCATTAATTATTTTCTTACAATTTGTTTTAGCTGCATATGTTGCTTGTTCATAATATGTATTTATTTTTAAAAGTGCAAGATGGTTAAAATTGGTAAGTATATGAAAAACCGTAAGACGGTTAACAATGGTAGATCTTTATCAAATATGGATGATGAACAAAATCAACCTAGTATGGTAGAGGAGTCAGAAGATATAGAGGCTCTTAATCAACAGTTCAATGCTACAGTTGGAGCTTCAAATAATGCACCTAGCCTAGAAGGACAAGTTATTAGTACTGGTAATGTGATCTTCATAATTATATGATTGTGCTTTTAAATTTTGAATATAATATTTTATATATCTATTATTTTTAGTTTTTAAATAAGAAATGTAAATTCTAAAAAATGTGGACGAGGACCAACAATTAATGATAGGCTTGCCAAGAAGAAAACTGAAGGAAAACAAATTGATATTCAATTTCCTCCTTCGTACTGTAAGGTATAAGCATGCCAGCCTTTTCAAGTCAGAAGTTACTATATGTGTTCGACAACTTACACCACTTCGTGTCTCTAGTTAGAAAGAGATTAACGAGGATGATAAGAAGGCAATGTGGTTATTTTTAAAGATATGGCACTTTTTTTAATTGCAATACAGTTTAGTTTAATTGAAATAGAGTTTAATTTTGTTGTTACATTGAATCTGCTTCTTAATTTTCCTAACTATATTTTTTATATGAATTTTAGGATAAGTTCAATTTCTCAAATTAGGTGCAATCTTATGTGATGCAACAAGTGCATGCACAATATAAAAATCGACATTATCATTTGTGTAAAATCTATCTCAAGAGCAAAGATTGCCCAAAGGATGTAGAGGAAGGTGATTGGCAATGGTTGATTGAGAATAAATGGGAGACTCTAAATTTTATGGTAAATTTAAAATTTAAGTACTTTAATTTATTTTGTTAGTTGTTTTCTTTTATTAAAAATAAATTATTTACCAATATATAGGAGCAAAGTGAAAGAAACACAAGTAATAGGGGAAATCAAGAGATGAAATCAGGTTCTAGTACAAATTGCATATGGATTAATAAAGTAAAATTTTATTTACTTAAAATTAAAATTATATTTTTCTTAAAAAATTAAATTCCAATTAATCATTAATTTTCTTTGTTTTTATTTTTAGACAGATAAAGATTCCGATGAGTGGCCCAATGCTGTTAAAGTTTGGAAGGTATTGCGACAAAGCCAAATAGAACTTGGTCTGTTCCAAATGGAGAAGAAATTATGGTATGAAAGTTATAGTCAAATTAGATTTTTAAAATAAATTTTAATATTGCTTAACTAAATTTTCAAATTCTATCTAAATATATAGAATAAGCTTCAATAAGAGGGAGAGAAAAATAAAGAAAAGATTTCGTCTGCATCTATACCACTCGTTGAGCATTTCAATCTTGTCCTAGAAAGAAAGTCAAGCTATTCACGCGGTTTAGGTGTTAAAGGTATAACATCTAAGTTCTGAGAAAAAAAGTGAAATTCTAGCTGAAGCTGAGGCTATAAAGAAACAGGCAAGTGATTTAGAAAATGAAGTTACAAGACTTACAAAAATCACGAAAACACAAAATGAAAAGACTAAAGCTTAAAATGAGAAGATTCAAGCTTAAGATGCAACTATTGAGAAGGAAGCCATGGAAATGAAACAAATTTCAGCTGTTTTTACACATTTGGCAACTACTGGAGTGATTCCTAGTTTGTTACTCAATTATTCTGCCTTAATTGAAGATCCATCAAGTGCCATAATATCAAATACCCCAACTATTCATGTAAGTTTATGAAATGTTATTATCATTATCATTATATTATTATAAAATATTAGTACTAAATTTATAGCTTAATATTTTATAAACTAATTAACTGATTTTATTTTTATTTATTTTATAGGAAACAAATCAACAGTGAACTTCATCATGAAGAATAGTCAGGAAATTTTACTTTAGAGATTTTTAACTTAAATTAGTATGTAGTAGTTTAAGATAATTGTAATAAATAATTTTCTTGGATATTAAATTTTCCAATTTTATATATTGGAAATTATAATTTATTACATTTTGTGATTTTTATATATTTTATATGTACTAATAATTTTTATTTGCTTGTCTAATAATATCTTGGCACTAAAAATCTGTATTATTTGTGACAACTTCTATTTTTTGGCCACCAATGCAAAATTTTTTATCAATAAAGTAATTAAATTGTAAATTTTAATAATATTATTTTTGACGAACACGAACACATTAGTGATAAATTAATTGTAACATATAACCTTCATACTTGTGACAAAATCTGTTAGACAATATAACCACTGATGCAAATTTCTTTTACAGCTAATGTAATTTCGTTGATGAATTGATATTTTATTTGTGATAATAATAAACACTTTAGTGATAATACTTTTTGTAAGAACCAATTTTCATTTTTTTGATGAAATGATGTTGACACTTTTTTATTAAATTATTAGTGATCAACAAATAATGGACACTAATAAAACAATTATTAGTGACAAATATTTTGTCACTATTTATAATTATTTTAGTGACGACACTATTGTAACAATAAAATGAAGTACTATTACGAATTTATGCATCACTACTTTATATTATTTGTGTCGACAAACTTGTCATAAATATGTAAAGTTGCTGTAAACATATATTGTTGTCACACATTCCATAGGTTTTACTGTCGACACCTTTGTCACAACATAATTAAGTTTTGCTACGACTTAATTTGTCACTACTTTATATTATTTGTGACGATAAACTTGTTATAATTATGTAAAGTTATTATGATCATATAATTTTGTCACAAATGTCACAAGTTTTAGTTACAATATTTGTGTCACAAATGTGTTGCATAATTGTGAACATTTCTTAAAGTAGTCACTATTTTAGTAGTGACGGAGGTATTTGTGATGGCAGGTGACGACTTCAAATATTAGTCCCTATTAATAATAGTGACTAATATTACTGCTTTTAATGACAACTTTTACTTTCACTAAAAATACAATTTCTTGTAGTGATTTGCAAGAAATGTTTTTCACAATACAATGCATGTATATAATAATGCTGGTATTAAAAATGTGTCATGAATGAACAATCCTCTTTGTGGCACTAAAGATTATGGCATATTTCCCTTGAAAGAATTAAAAAATTAGTGAATGATGGAGTACTTAATACTCTGATTTTACTAACTTTTATGTTTGTGTGGACTGTATAAAGAGAATGCAGACCAGCATGACAAAGAAAGGTACTAAGAGGAGTTTAGACTTATTAAAGATCATACATACAGACATTTGTAGTCCAAAAAATAGACTTCTATGGTTATAAATACTTCATCTTATTTATAAATGATTACTCACGATATATGTTCCTGTACCTGCTTCATAATAAGAATAAAGCATTAGATGCCTTTGAGGTATTTAAAATGGAAGTAGAGAGACAATGCGGTAAGCAAATAAAGATCGTGAGATCATATAGAGGTGGAGAATTTTATGGTAGATACACTGAGGATGGACAAGCACCTAGTCCATTTGCAAAGTTTCTTCAAAAGCATAGGATAATAGCTCAATACACTATGCATGGGTCTCCGAACCAAAATGGTATAGCAGAAAGAAGAAACCGAACATTATTAGACATGATGCGAAATAAGCTTAGTAGCTATAAGCTTCCTAAATCCTTATAGATTGAAGCTCTTAAAATGACAGTGCATATATTAAATCGAGTTCTAACGAAGGTTGTTTCAAAAACAGCATTTGAGTTATGGAAAGGTTGGAAGCCGAGTTTACGACATATACGCGTTTGGGGATGCTCGTCTGAAGTAAGAGTTTATAATCCACAAGAAAAGAAACTGAATCCAAGGACTATAAGTGGGTATTTCATTAGATATGCTGAAAAGTCTAAAGGGTACAACTTTTATTGTCCATCTCATAGTACTAGGTTTGTGGAATCAAGAAATGAAAAGTGCCTTGAGAATGACTTGATCGGTGGGAGTGATCAATCTCGAGACTTAGTTCTTAAGAAGGATGATTGCAAAATGTAAACTTCTATTTTTAAGTAATAGATTGATTGTCATTTATAGCAACCCTCAAAGTCAAATGGGTGTTGAACAACCAATCATTAAAGTTCCACAAGCTGCTGATGATAATCTAGTAGATCCGATTTTTCAACAATCACTAGAGGTTGTTGAGCAACTAGTTATATAAGCTCCTCCTCAGGAGGGTGCTAATACAACATTAAGAAGATCCATTAGAGATAAGAAATTAGCTATACCTAGTGATTACATTTTGAATCTACAAGAAGTTGAATATAATATTGGAGTCAGAAATGACCCTGAACTGTTTTTATAAGCCATAAGTGGCAATGAATCTCAATAATGGTATACAATGACATGGTAGATGAGATGAATTCTATGAAATCTAACAAATTCTGGGATCTTGTTGAGTTGCCTAATGGTGCAAAAGTCTTTAAGACAAAAAGGGACTTATTAGGCAACATTGAAAGATATAAAGCTAGATTTGTTGCCGAACTATTTACTCAATAATAGGAAATCGATTACATAGAGACCTTTTCTCCTGTATCTAAGAAAGATTCCTTACGAGTGATTATAGCATTGGTTGCCTATTTTGATTTGGAACTACATCAAATAAATGTGAAAACAATGTTCCTGAATGGAGATCTGGAGGAAGAAGTTTATACAAAACAACTGGATTGATGCTCCTCTAGTGATGGTGAATGTTTGGTGTGCAAGCTTAAGAAATCCGTATGTGGATTGAAAAAAACCTCCCATCAATGGTATTTGAAATTCCATAATATAATATCTTCATTTAGTTATGTAGAGAATATCATGGATCAATGCATATATCAAAAAATTAGAGGAGTAAAACTTGTTTTCTTATTCTATATGTGAATGATATTCTTCTTGCCACCAATGACAAGGGTTTGCTAGAGGTGAAACAATTTCTTTCTAAGAATTTTGATATGAAGGATACAGGTAAGATATCTTATGTTATTAGCATTTAGATCCATAGGGACAGATCTCAATACATTTTGGGTCTATCCCAAGAAATCTATATCAATAAAGTCTTAGAGAGAATTCAAACGAAAGATTATTCACCTAGTATGATACTTATTGTGAAGGTTATATGTTTAATTTGAAAAATGCTCAAAAAAGGAGGTTGAAAGAAAACAAATAAAAAATATTCCATATGCTTCTGCAGTAGGGAGCCTAATGTGTGCTCAGGTTTGTACAAGACCTAACATTGCCTAATGTGTGCTCAGGTTTGTACAAGACCTAACATTGCATTTGTTGTTAAAATGTTGGGAAGATATCAAAGTAACTCATGTATTGACCATTGGAGAGTTGCCAAAAAGGTGATGAGGTACCTTCAAGAGACCAAAGATTACATGTTTATGTATAGGGGAACTGATAATCTCAAGGTAGTTAGGTACGCAGATTCGAATTTTGCTTATTGTGTTGATTCACAAAGGTCAACATCTAGATATGTGTTTATGTTTGCTAGTGGAGCCGTATCCTGGAGGAGTTCAAAGCAAACTTTGACTGCTACTTCTACCATAGAGGTTGAGTTTTTTCTTGTTTTGAGGCTACCTAACATGGTGTATGGTTGAAGAGTTTCATATCTGGGCTTAGAATTGTGGATTCTATTTCTAAGCCATTGAGAATATACTGTGACAATTCATTTGCAGTTTTCTTTGCCAAAAGCAACAAGAGTGGTGGTCGAAGTAAACACATTGACATTAAATATTTGTCTATTATGGAACATGTCAAAGAGAACAAAGTGATAATTGAACACATAAGCACTGAATTAAAGATTGTTGATCCCTTAACAAAAGGCATGCCACCAAAGAGTTTTAAGGATCATATTGCTAGAATGGGACTCGGTTCCATTATGTGATTTATTGTATGTACTTTCACAAAACTCTTATTAATTTTGTTGTTTTCTCATTCTGGTGTACACATTTTTTATTTTGATAATAACACATATTATCAACCTATAATAAACATATAGGTTTATTCATCTAGTTAAAGTGGAATACGAAATAGGATGCAGCGTAATACATGGAATATAATACTCACATTTAGAGGACTTATCGCCATGATTCGTGCATTTGGTTTCTTTAATTGAGTAGAGGTTTCATGACTTTTAGCTTACATCTACGACCCAAGTGGGAGATTATTCTCTGTTAGTTACCCAACAGTTTCACCATTGTGATGGGTCATCTCTATTGCTTTTATTTTGAAACCTCACGACCTTCCACTGTGAACCGTCTTTTCTACCTATTGTTTTAACGGAAGACAACAGAGAGTATAAAAACTGTGAAATAGTATTGGGTCACTTAGCTTGACATTTTTTCTGCACTCACCATTTGATTGAATTTGCTAAAAGCATAGAAGAGTCCTCTTATCTATTTGAATCTCATCGTCAATGGCAAGAAGTATGAGATTAAAATTCTGCATTTCCATTTTTATTGTAATAGGCATGTATATGGTTTAAATTCATGTCTAACATATTGATCTATATTCAACTTGTTTTATTTAATAAATAGAAGAAATTCAGGTGTGTTTCAATTACTCTAATTCAAATTTGGTTAATATTAAGTATGGATTTGATATGAATATCTATTAAATAAACAAGACATAATATGTATTTAATGTACAACTAAAAAAATTTAAGATAAGAATCCACCAACATTAGTAGTTTTTAAGAAATGAAAATCTTCACTAGAAAATATTGGCTGGAGCATAATAAAGGTGCAATCTAATGAATGTATCCTTAATTACAGTATATTTATCTTTAAATGCCGTATAAATTTAAAATGTAAAGAAGAATATTTTGGATTTGATTACTCGAGTGATGAATAAGTGACAATTCTTTTATCAAATATGGTAAAAGTATAGATACAAGTATGCATTCTAGTGATAGGTAGGGGCGAAGGCTAAAGGTATTGTTATACTTAAAGCCTAAAAACAATTTTATTACCCTCCTCACATGCATTTACGTTAACTAGCTGCGATTATTCACATACGAAACACTAATTTAGCTTGTATGCCGTTAATATCTAGTTGGCAGTTAACAACGGTTCTTGTGAGATTATTAAAATAAAAACTCTTTTTATTTCCGAATTAAACACTCCGATAGCTCCTAGAAACAGCTGGCCAGGCGTCAGACATGGTGATGTATCGCTTTGTTTAAGATTATCCGATATTTCGATAGCATTTGAACCCTTCTGATTTGACCGTTTCTATAACACTAGAAAAATAAGTGTTATTAGTATATGCATAATGCATGAGGGTTAGTATATATTTAATTAGGCTAATTGTGCTTGTTCTTCTGATTCACCAAGAAAAAATGGTCCCTATTTGGGCAAAGTCTTGGGTAGATTATAGTCAGAAAAGTGCGACTAGGACTAATGAAGTTATCAAAAGTTAATGGCCGACAGCTAATTAAACAAACAGATACTATGTTCTACCGGTTATAGTATAGTTAAATTTAATAGACCTATTCTGCGATTTGGCGTCAAACAAGTGTTGTGTGGTTGTGCATATCACACCGATAGCTATCAAACAAAGTCATGAACCATGAATGCTTGTTAATGATTTTATGACAACAGAAATTTGACATGAGAAGGGAGAAACGACTTGTTATGTTTAGTTAAATTTTCTTCACAAAATACTAACCATGTTTAAAATGTTTGTGATTGTAGATGCCATTAATTTGTAAGAAACTATGAAGTGACATAAGCAAATTAATGCGAACCCTTTAAATCACCCTAACGATGAGCCTCACTCTTCAGTCTTTACTTTATTAAGATTAAATAAATCTCTTCCTTAAGAGGAAAACAAATTTATTGAATCCTGATTATCCGGACAATATTTATTGGTTGTTAATCATGATAAGCTTTTCATAATTCATAAAAAACCATATATTGGAAAGGAGAAACCCAAAACATTGTTGGAGCATTAGTAGTGGATAAAGAAAGTAAAAAGTAATATACAATAATGTTTTCTCTTAAAAGTGGTTTATTAGAAGTTTGAATTGAGATTTTTCAAAACATGAAGTTTGTCACTCAAGATGGAAACGAGTTCAATTCAGAAAATATCATGTATGGAGGCATTAGTTGGATCAACCTCGTCTTGTTTGGCTGGTTGTCCTTGAAACCACCATACATGTCGTTGAAAAGGAATAGGATAAGGCTAATTAATTTTATTTTCATCATTTTCTATTAATTGGTTTTTGGATTTTGGATTTCATTCTTTACAATATCAAAGCTAGTAAAACAAGTTAATGTTGGCTTTCTACGTATCAAGAACTTGGAAAAATATCATTACCCATAGTATAAAAGAAGCAAGACCAAAAATTCAGCCCCCCAAAAGGCCCTATGAATGGAAGAAGCACCAAATCACTCAAACAATCACTATGCTCCCCTTGCGCAACTATGATGCAATGGTACTACTAGCCGAGGATTCGAACCTGCGACGTGGGGCGACTTAGGCCGAAACCTGGTGGCTCTGATACCAATCAGGGGTCTCTGAAGGGCACACAGGGAAAGTATGACAACCAACTAGTTAAAACAACACCTTTGAACATACCATCGACTAACCAAAGTCAGATTGTAGGCTACTGTAGTATCTGGTAGACTATTGTGGAACAATATACAAATCTTATGACTATCGGTAAGTTCCAGGTATGATGGCCGAGACACAAAGCCCTTCTCTCCACAGGCACACAACTTTTAGTTTTCTTCTTAGGAACCTTACACTCTCACAACTCCTTTTCCCATTTTGAAACAATAGTCGCAGCAGTACCTGCACTTTTTTCCCATTAAACTCTAATCTCTCAACAAAATTGTTTTATGCAGTCATAGACTGTCTTAGACTTTCTGATACACAAGATCCTCAGAAGAGGCAAGTGTAGAGCATACTAGTCTCTGTATAATGACAGATAGTAACATTACTCAAGACTTAAGCTTCTAGGAGAGGGAGAACTTAGATAGAATGGAAACACACAAACTAATATTCATTGAAATCAAACGTTCAACTTCTGCCTATTTCTGCCTCCTTACAATGGAAGAGGAGCCTTGCTTTTATAGGTGAAGCAAGGGTAGAAGAGTAAAACACTCAAAATATACACTGATTATAACTTTTAAAAAGAAAGCAACTATAAGTATAATCATCACACCTTTCACAAAGGTACTTTGAAAAAGCAAACAACTTTCTAAAAAGCAAACAGTGTGATGATAAGAAAGAATCTTACATAATGGTTTGTGGGTCACAAAGATTCTGTCATCAAAATACTCAAAAAGTAAAACACATAAAAAGAAGAGTCCCACGGAATCCAATGCATTATTTATCACTTATTGGTCCATGCCATGTTTGCAAATTGGATGGAGAGTTTGGATTACTTGAGCTATCAGTATCATTTTAATATGTCTTTTATCGCTTACTATGGCTGAGCTCATATATGTGAAGTTTATACAAGAATTGATTTAACTCATCTTCATTAGGACTGTAATTATCATGATTAGCATTTTGAGCATCCTGAAAGATTGAGTCAAAAGGATGAGAAGGTCCTGCAAGGTTTGAAACTGATTCTTTTGTGTCATATTGAGGACTATTGAGACCTGGTATGACAACATCTGGTGCTTTTGGTTGACCAGGAACAAACTCACTTGTATAAGGTCCAATAGAGGAGGAAATGATCCGTGTATTAGGAAAATTATTTATCTCTTTGAGAAAATCTCTAAGAGATCAGAGCAGATTGTCTTGATATAGTGGCCTATATAATGAAGTATGATAAAAATGGACATGGTGTTTAAGGCAAAAGGCTCTAGTATATGTTTCATCTAGACAATGAAGGATGAAGAAATAATGAGTAGATTGTCATCTAACAAAAGCTTTCCATAGACGATGTTATGAAATTACCATAGAACATTATTGCTTCCATTGATCTAGTGGATGATACCATTCAAGAAATGTCCATAACAAAGACCTTTCATTGGTCATGTCACAGAGATGTTGGTAGAGTTGAAGAGGGGATAGGGCGACGACACAAGCATAGAGGTCAGAAAGTGCCTAAAGATACTATAATGTGTTTCGAAACAGAAGGTCATGAAGAAAAGTCATATTAAGGTAAGGTGCTTTGAGGTTGAACATTGTGGGACTACCAAGAGAGTTAGTTTCACTGAGGAAATGATACAAATAATAAAACAAACTCATATGAGCAAGTGAGGCAACTTTAGAAACATTAGTAGGTGTACTAGCAATGGGAGGAAAGTATTTTTTTATTACAGAGAGGGTTTGATGAGCCATAAGAACTTGGTAATTAAAGACTTTAAAAGATAAAAGGTTTAAGAAGAAGATACCTCGCTGAACAAGAAGAAGATATTTATAATGAGAAAAAAGAAAGAAAATATCTGGAGGCCATGGTGGATTTTGTCTGAGCAAATTAGATAAACACGAAAGGTAAGCTACCACGTATAGTATGAACTCATGAATGTAATTAACAATTCCGAGAAATTGTTGCAATTGTTTCACAGTGAGATTTTCATCAGGAAAGTATAACAGCTCTTGTGCAATAGGTGGATTAGGCTGGTAGAATCCATCTTTCAAATGCATACCCAAAAATCCAATCTCCTTTGTACCAATGATGCTTTTAGAGGCTGAAAACATGATGTCATACTGTTTAGTAAGATCCAAGAATCGCTGAAGTAAGACTTGATGTTCTTCATAGGTCTTTGAGAATAGGAGAATATCATCAATGTAGATGATTGCACTATTGAGGATAGGCTCATAGATCTTGGTCATGGTCCTTTGAAATAATGATGGGGCAACTTTAAGTCTAAATGGCATAACAGTCAATTGGTATTTTGCATTAGGAATATAGAATGTAGTTTAGTACCGCTCAGTTGGGTGAACATCCAATTGCCAAAATATAGCTTTAAAATCAAACTTGGAAACGATAACAGCTTCTTTTAAAAAAAGTATCTTGTTAAGTCAAGAAGACTTCACTTCTTCTATTGATTTTGATGAAAGTCATACAATAATAATAATAAAAGTGCGTGAACTGTTTTAATGAATTTGTTAAGTGTGTAGATAAATATAAGTGGCACAATCATCAAATTAAGATGATACTTAAGTAAAAGCTAAATAAGACAGATTAGACGAAGTGATCAAGTCCAAGACATCAAACGAATCATACGAATCAAAGCAAGTTGATGTAATTGAAGAATGTGCTAGAACGTCAGTTAGTTGGAGTTGGTTACAGGACTCAATAACAAATTTTAGAAAACTCTACAAGCAGATTTCTCAAAAAGACTGTTGGAGATTTAGGTTATAAATATTAGTTGTAGTCGTAGACTTCAAGAAGAAATTTGAATGTACAAAAAATACTTAGAGAAATTATATGCTCAAGTGCTTATGCTGTGAAAAATATTCTGAGAGAAAAGAAAGAAAGAAAGAGAGCAAATACATCTGTAACGTAAGTGTGAAAGCTCAAACAATATCTTTTCGAGAGAAAGGAAGGCTAGAGCCTGAAGAGACTAACGAAGCAGATAAAGAATACTTTACGAAAGAGACCTGAAGAGTCTCTGCAAAATAATACTTGTAATGTTGAAGGAGATAGTGAAATCTCAGACGAACTCTGAGGATTGAACATAGCCCAAGGTTAAAGGTGAACCAGTATAAATGGCAATGTCATATTTTCTAACTCTTACCTTTTTTAATTTTCTTATTGTTAAAAGAATAGATACTAATTTTCGCTATTGCATTACTCATCAAATTAAGTGCATTGTTTAAACTTATAATCGTCTGAATTTGTCAAGAAAATTAAGAAGATTTTAAAGATTCATATCTCAGACGATTTAACACAATTCAACCCCCCTTCTTATGTATTTTGCATATTATACTTGATTTCTATATTAACAAGTGATTTACTTTAGTTCGTATCAGAGAAAGGTTTCCAAGAAACACTCTTACAAAGTAAGGATAAAGATCTACGGCTGAATCACATGTTTTTATAGCAAAAGGCGCCTCGGTCTCAAGACCCCCTGCATTCAATGGTGAAGATTATCATTGTTGGAAAGACATGATGTGGCTCTTCATAGAATCCACACACATTGATCTTTGGGATATCATTGAAAATGGTTCATATATCCCAACAGAAAATGAAGGGAAAAGCATCTCTCGTGACCAATGGTCGGTTGATCAGAAAACTCGCTTTCAATTAAACTCAAAGGTCAAGTTCTTTTTGAGTTGTACTCTAATCGGAAGTGAATATGAAAAGGTTCATGGATGTGAATCTGTAAAGGAAATGTGGGACACATTTGCCATTGCACATGAAGGCACAATCCAGGTTAAAGAATCCAAGATTGGTATTCTTGTTCACTAGTATGAGTTATTCAAGATGAAAGACGATGAGTCTATTGATCAGATATTTAGACGATTACAAACAATTATCAATGGACTTAAAGCTCTGGGGAGAATTTACGACAGCCAAGATCATGTCAGAATGATTCTTAGAAGTGTTCCAAAAAGATGGAGACCCAAATTAACAGCAATACAAGAGGTCAAGGATTTAAGCAAGCTGAAGCTAGACGAATTGCTTGGTTTGCTGAAAATCAATCAAAATAGAGCTTGATGCTGAAGATAAACCCAGAAGCGATAAGTTTATTGCATTGAAGGTTGGTCAAAAGAATCAAAAGAATCAGAAGATGCAGAAAAATAGAAGTACATCTTCAAAAGCATTAAAAATTGAAGAAATCAAGAATGATGATACTAATGAATCTGATCAAGATTCAAGTGAAGATGAAGATGAGCTATCCTTCATTTTAAGAAAGATTTGAAGGATGTGGAAAAAGAAATCAAGGGGAAATAAAGACTTCTCTTTAAAAAATAATAGGAAAGACAATTCGAAGAATGAGAAAAGTTCTATCGTCTGCTATGAGTATAATAAACCAGGACATTACAAATCTGAATGTCCGTTAATCAAAAAAAAAAGAAAAGTCAAAAAAACAAAAAGAGCATGATGACAATATGGGAAGATTTGGATTTTTTTGAATCTGAATCTGACTTAAAAACATCAGAACAAGCAAATATATGCGTGGTAGCTGAAGGGGAAAGCAATGATGAGGTAATTTCTAACTTTAATGATCTTCAGGATGCCTATTTAAAATTGATAGAAGATTCACATGTTATCTTAAAACAATATAGGTTATTGAAAAAGAAATTTGTTGAAAATTTAAAGAACACAAAACTCTTAGAAGAAGAAAACGTCTGCCTTAAGAAACAAGTAGACGATATGAAAAAGAAAGTAACTGTAGATAGTTCTTAGGAAATTAATCAACTAAAACAAAGGATAAATCACTTTTAACGGATTTATCAAAATTTACAAAAAGTACAAAAAGGATGAATGACTTGATTGGAAGTTATAGACATCCAAATGATAAAAGTGATTTAGTCTTTAATAATAGAAATACTATTCATAATGGTAATGCATAATAAGAAGTTTGTTCATAATAGGAATTTTGTTGCTAATAGAAAGAAAAAAGAAACAGTACACTTATTATTCAAAGAAAAATTATAAGACTAACCCCAAAGGACCTAAGAAAATATGGGTACCTCAAAAGGATATAATATATACTGCAGATATCCTTACTTGGAAGAAGCAATCACCACTAATGGTATTTGGACAATGGTTGCTAGCGACACATGAGAGGCAGAAGGTCTATGTTCCTAGAACTCCAATATACGCAAGGAGGGTCGGTAACTTTTGGAGACAACAAGCAGGGCAAAATAATTGGGATCGATAAAATTGCGAAATATATTTCTTTGTTTAGTGTTTATCTTTTATAGATTAGAAAATGAAGAAATCTCTTGTCTATGGAAGACTCGTCGATTTCACTTCCTTGAAGAATGCTCGGATGAATATCGAACCTAATATTGAAGAAGTTGGATGGAAGAACTTCTTCAACATCCGAGAGCTGGTGTATCTGAATGAAATATATGAGTTTTGGAAGAATGAGAAGGTGGTAGACAACACCTTGGTATCGACGGTAGATGGGTTATCGGTAATAATCACACAAGATTATGTGGTGGAGGCTATTAATTGTCCAAATGAAGGAGCAAAATTGTTTAACAATAAAGATTTGATCGCTCAAAGTCATATAAACGAAACCAACATCAATTGAAAACTATATGGATTCAGTAATCCAAGAGTCAAGAAGTCTTCAACCCTCATTCTGATGGCTAGGGTTCTTCACTCACTTCTTCTCCATTGTATTCTACTAAGAGCAGGATCAAAGGACGTAGTGACAATCAATGACGAACATTGTTTGTTTCATCTACTCACTCACCAACCTAATAATCTTCTGTTTTTGATTCTAAAGTACATGATAAAGGCTAGGGAGGATTATCATCTGAAGAGTGGTTCTTTACCTTACAGCATACTGTTAACAAGATTTTTCAAAGCATCTGGAATCTTACTTGATAGAGGAAACAGAGTAAAGTTGGATGCTAATAGTGTTATCAATGCCTCTAATATTCATAAAATGGGGATCAAGATTGAAGCCTAAACAGATGAAGATTTCATACCGCAAGCACAGTCTAAAGGGGAGTCTTCAGTAAGACGAAGCAGGAAAGGAAATGTTCCATCTGAAAAATAAGCAAAACCTCATTCGTCTAAAAGAATATCAGCAAAGGTAAAGGTTGAAAAATCGTCTGATAAGTCGATACAAGTCAAGATGATTCTAGAGAAGAAGGAAAGCAAGGTTCAACAACCAACTCATTAAGGAACTTAATTTAAGCGACCTAATATTTTTCTTCTAAGATATAAATAATGTTAAATTATGAACTAACATTAACCATAATTTAATATTAAAATCTTAGATTCAATGTTGGGTCAATTATTAGGGTGTTGTAAAGTTGCATTAGGCTTTGCCGTATATGTAGTGGAATAAGGTTACTGGGCCATGTTATTAGGCTAACTGTTAATAGGTAGATTAGTCCGTTAAGCTTTAGGGCTTAAGTGGAGGGTCCCTGACTTCTGCCATTATACATGTGTGGTTGCTCCCCATTTAGTGACTGCTTTAATCAATTGCATATTGTGACCAAAATGACAGAAGCACTCTCCAACTTCTCAGAAACAGGGATATGGATCTATCAAGCATTCCAGGTATTTCTAAACTACATTATATAATTTACATGCCTTAAATCAATCATAGTTTGATAATATTATATGAGACAATATTCTTTCAATTGGTATCAGAACAGGTTGTGATTTGATTTATAGCTGTAGAAGGTTAAATCTTATTTTGGAAAATTATATTAGGGTTTATCCCAATCTTATGTTATAATAACATGATTAGAATCACATGGAATCTTGTTTCTCGTGAATGTTATAATGATTTCACGGATTGTTTAAATGTTTTTAAGCATTTCAAAATTCAACTCTTGCTTGATTTGATGTTGCTTTATGAACACTACATGTTTTATTGTATTAAAAAAAACCAGCCAGAAGTTCGGATCTGGGACGATGAACGTGGGGTGGTGGCGTAGTTGGCTAGCGCGATGTTCTTATAGCTTACATAAGTTATCCTGAGATCTAGAAACCTCTCATCATTAATGGGATTATATGTGTGGGGTCTTTTCCCAAGGTTTCCCTCCAAAGTAGTTAAACCAAAGAAACAATGGCCCCTCAATAATCGTTATTATTATCTAATGCCACATTTATTATGTGCTCTGTCGCCAGTGATGAGAGGCTTGAAGGTTTGCTGGCTACACCGTTCAATATGTCGCAGTTACTTCTATTCTCACCTCTTTACCGCACTTCCAATTTTTTGTGGTTTTTAATTGTTAATTATTTTTAAATTTCTGATTTATTAGTATTTTTTAATTATTTTATGATCATGAAAATTATTTATGTTGGAATTTTGTTTTTTGAGCTTTAAAATTGAGATTTGAGTACTTTGGAATTTTGACCTGAAAATTTTTATGTAGTCTCTTGAACCTATTTCCTATGTCATATATGAAACACTCTCCCAACTAGCACCATTAGATATATAAAAAAATTTGGAAGCATATTTATGATATTTAAATTTTGGTAAATTGAATTAATTTACTAGAACTGCTTCTAAATTTTTGGAACCTTGGTTCATATGTCCAAAAAGTAAGGATTTAAATTATCTTATTTAGATGTAAGCCCACCTATCACAGGAACAATTCAGATGAGACGTTGTGTAAATTATTTCTAGAATTCATTTTGAAGAAATTGCATTATTAGTATACCTACCCTATCGGAATGATATTAATGATGAGATATTTTATGTTTATGTTCTATATTAGTGTCGGTGTTAGGTGTGATTATTTGGTTGATTCTTTGCCGTTACTTAAATGTTATATTTTTTATTTTAAATGCCCTATCGGTGTTAAATCTTGAAATGTAGTATTTAAGATAAGGGAGTGTGCTCATGGACTGTAATTGAGGACCTTATCGGCACAATTATGGTGGCATGAGAGCTCTAAATTTAAAATCAACCATATTTGTTACCTCCAATATTCTCTAAATCTCCCAATGTTTTTTTGCATACTAGTTGCTTCTGTTGCTACTAAGTCTAACGCAGCGATTGTTCTGACTGGGTCCAATTATGAGGATTGGTTAGACTCTATGAAGCTGAGTTTGGCTATGATGAACATGGACATGGCATTGACAAAATACACACCTCCTATGCCATCGCCTGAGTCTTTTGACCATGAAAAGGGTATATATAACAAGTGGCAACATTCTAACAGGGTGTGCCTGATGTTCCTATCTTATCACATGGATAGGACCATAAAGAAAGCATTCCAGAGTATGCCAATGCAAAGGGATTCTTGAAAGCTGTGGGTGAAAAGTTCCTCAAGATTGACAAAGCTAAGAAAAGTTGTCTCTTCTGAGTAAGACCAAATATGATGGTCTAAGCGGTGTTCGTGAGCACTGCATGAAGCTTTTGCATTATTACATCAAGTTACAAGATATGAAAGTGGAATTGGGTGAGAGTTACCTCACCTGGAAAATTCTTGAGTCCTTGCCTCCACAGTTCAGTATCATGAGAACCACCTACAATACTACTCAGGGTGAATGGACTGTGAATAAGTTGATTTCTATTTTTACTCAAGAAGAAGACAATATGAAGAAGAGCACATCTCATTCTATTCAGGCTATTATGCATAACTCCACACAAAAGAAGAAGTTTGATAATGGCAAGAAGAAGTTCAAACGCTTTTCTAATAAGAAGAAGGCTGTGAATGCAAAGAAATCTTTTGAAGGTAATTGTAACTGGTGCAAAAAGTATGGGCACAAACAGGCTAATTGTAGGAAGTTTAAAAGTTGGCTGGAGAAGAAACAGAAGAAAGGTACTCCCTTAGCCTTCATTTGTTTTGAATCCAATTTGGTTGATATTCCACTCAATTCTTGGTGATTGGATATTGGGGGCTCTATTCATATTGCAAACTCCTTTCAGGTGTTCAAAAGGAGCAGGAGGCCAAGTGATGGGGAATTACAAGTTGTTGTTCGAGATGGTAGCAAAGTAGCGTGGAGCATATCGGGCTTATTAGTTTAAGATTACCTTCTGGTCATGTTTTAGATTTAAATGACACTGTTTATGTACCCTCTATGAAGAGGAATTTGATTTCATTTTCTGTTTTGGATCGATGTGGATATTCTTTTCATTTCGGTAATGGGAAAGTTACCATTTATTATGATTCTTGCATTGTTGGCTATGGTATTCTTTCCGATAGCTTATACATGTTACAAATCGATTTCAATTAACCAACTGTGAATTCTATTAGTGGCACTAAACGCAGTAGATTGAATAATAATTCTACTATACTATGATACAGACGCCTTGGTCATATTTCTAGAAAAAGAATTGAGAGAATGATCAAGGAAGGCCGTTTACCTAAACTGGATTTCTCAAACTTCAATACGTACGTAGAATCCATTAAAGGCAAACTTTCCCGCAAGACAGGGAAAAGGGTAGGTACTCAAAGTCAAAAAATTCTAGAGCTGATCCACACTGATACATGTGGTCCTATCACTCCAGCGACTATAGGTTGTTACAGATATTTTATTATATTCAATTATGAATATTCTATATTTGGTTGGATTGAACTCATTTATGAAAAGTTTGATTCTTTATAGGCTTTTAAGAGCTTCAAAGTAGCTATGGAACTCAAAACAAGGAAGCAAATAAAGGAAGTTAGATTTGATAGAGGAGGAGAGTTTTATGGTAGATATAATGAATCTGGAAAAAACCCTGGGCCATTTGCTATATTTCTTCAAGATTGTGGAATTGAACCTCAATACACAATGCCTGGTACACCGGAACGAAATGGGATTGCTAAAAGGCGAAACTGTACTTTTATGGAGATGGTGAGATGTATGCTTGCACATTCTTCTTTGCCAGAATATCTATGGGGTGATTTTTTGAAGACTGCTCTCTATATCTTAAACCAAGTGCCTAGTAAATCCATGCCCAAAATCCCGCATAAGTTATTTATCAGCAAGAAACCGAGTTTGCATCATTTCCACATTTGGAGTTGGAAAGCAGAGGTAAGACCTTATGACCCACAATTGAAGAAGCTTGGCTCTAGGACGATCAATGGATATTTCATAGGCTATTGCATTGGCTCTAGAGGATGTAGATTTTACTGTCCATCTCATTCGACCAGAATATTTGAATCTAATCAAGCTGTTTTTTGAGAAGATTCAATGGATAGTGGGATAACAGATCCACGTGATGTTTCCATCAATATAGATGATGTAGATGTATATGTACCCATTGATTTAGGATTCCCGACTCAAGCTGTTCCAGTTGTTGATCCTATTGGAAATGTTGACTTTGCAGTCCCACAACCATCAATGGAGGGAGGACCAAGCCAAGTAGAGGAGCAAGTGTTACTGAGAAGATCTGAAAGAGTACATAAAACCACTCAAAGGGAGGAGTATGTATATTTGGAGGAACATGAGTACCACATTAGTGACCTATTTGATCCTTGCACTTTTCAGGAAGTTATGGCTAGTCCTCGTTCTTCTTAGTGGAAAAATGCTATAGAGGAAGAATTACTCTCTATGGGACAGAATGATGTTTGGGAGTTAGTGGAATTACCTCCTGGTTGTAACACTATTGGCTGTAAGTTGGTATTCAAGACTAAACACAACTCCAGATGAGAAATAGAAAGGTACAAGGCTAGATTAGTAGCCAAGGGCTATAGTTAGAAGAATGGGATTGAATGCAAGGATACCTTTTCACTCGTTTCTACTAACGACTCATTATGTATTGTGATGACTTTGATAGCTCATTTTGACTTAGAGTTGCACCAAATGGATGTTAAGACTGCTTTTCTAAATGATGATTTGTCTAAAAGCGTTTATATGGATCAACCTGTTGGTTTTCAGAAACAGGGTCAGGAGCATCTTATATGCAAGTCGAAAAGGTCCATATATGGTCTGAAACAAGCCTCGAGGCAATGGTACTTGATGTTTCATAATGTTGTCTCTTCGATTGGATTTAATGAGAATCCAGTTGATTGGTGCATTTATCTCAAGATGAGTGGAAGAAAATTTGTCATCTTAGTATTGTATGTTGATGATATACTACTTGCAAGCAATGATCTGAACCTGTTGTGTAAGACAAAGAAAATACTGTCGAGCCATTTTGATATGAAAGATCTTAGAAATGCCTCTTTTATTCTAGGCATTCATATCTATCGTGATGGGGTATAGGTGGCTTGTCTCAGAAGACATACATTGAGAAAGTACTATCCAGGTTTAGAATGAAAACTTGTTCCTCATGTGCAACACCTGTGTGCAAAGGTGAGATTCTTTCAAAATCTCAGTATCCTCAGAATGATGAGGAAAGAGCCAATATGGCTAAAGTCCCATACTCATTTGCAGTTGGTAGTCTTATGTATGCTCAAGTTTGCACACATCCTGATATTGCTTATGTTGTTGGTGTGCATGGGAGATTCTTGAGTGATCCTAGAGTGGAACACTGGAAAGCTGCCAAGAAAGTTATAAGGTACTTGCAAGGTACCAAATACTATATGCTTACCGACAAAAGATCCAGTCATATTGAGGTGATTGGATATATTGATTCGACCTATGGTAGTACCATAGGTGACCAGAAGTCCACTTCTAGATACTTGTTCATAATGGTTGGAGGTGCTATTTCATGGAAAAGTTCAAAGCAGACTACCACGACTGGTTCGATTATGGAGGCAGAGTATGTAGGTTGTTTTGAGGCTACTAAACAGGCTATATGGTTAAGAAACCTAATTTCTGGTTTTCATCTTGTGGAGAGTGTTTCCAGACCTTTGACCATTTATTATGACAACTCTGCCACCATTTCTTACTCTCTCAATAACAGAATCACGGCACGCACCAAAAAATTTGACATCAAGTATGAGTTTGTGCGAAAGAAGATTCAAGAGTTACAAACCAATATTGAGCACATAAGCGCTGAGCTTATGGTTGCGGACCCACTAACCAAAGGCTTGACAGTTGTAGTTTTTTAGGATCATGTAACTCATATGGGCATTATTAAAATTGATGATGTTAAAGGTTAGTGGGAGTTTAGTAATGTATGGCATTTATTAAACTGATTTTGATATAATTCAGTTGTTTATGTCTCGAGACACTTATGGACCGTTGTTATTCTCTTGTTACTGTTCATATTGTTATTATTTTTTAATGCCATATTTTGTTCACATGAATATTATGTCATACTTATATTGTATAAGAGAGAAAATTTTGTTTTAGTCTTCATGTTGAATTTATACTTATACAACATGTAGTTGGTATAAGGGTTGTAGAGACATTTTAGTCTCGTTGTGATAATAAGAGATATTTTGTTTGAGTGTCAATTTTGTGATACTGAGATATTGTGTCAGATATGTTGTCTCAGTAGGCATCCTTGTTGGATGTTTGGATTGTTATTTAGGACTGCATATGGATCATATTTAGTAGTGTATGCCCTAAACCCAGTTATCCACATTACTCAAGTTAATTGGGATATGATACTTTGACTTGTATGATGTTCAGTGACCCTATCGGACACGACTTTTGCAATATTGGGTATTTTTCGTCTCATTTGACTTGAGATTTGTTGCTGTTGTTTACAGCGCTTGCTCTTGTAATTGACCAGTTGTTATAGTCACATCATTGTGACATTGAATCTAAAAGTATTTTCAGAAAACTCTTGGTTCACGTTAGTTCAAGTGGGAGAATATTAAATTATGAACTAACATTGACCATAATTTAATATTAAAATCTTAGATTCAATGTTGGGTTAATTATTAGGGTGTTGTAAAACAGCATTAGGCTTTGCCATATGTGTAGTGGAATAAGGTTACTAGGTTATGTTATTAGGCTAATTGTTGATGGGTAGGTTAGTCTATTAAACTTTAGGGCTTAAGTGAAGGGTCCCTAACTTCTGCAATTATATATGTGTGGTTGTTCCCCATTCAGTGACTACTTTAATCAATTACATATTGTGATTAAGAGGACAGAAGCACTCTTCAACTTCTTAAAAACAGGGATATGACTCTATTAAGCGTTTCAGGTATTTTTAAACTACATTCAATAATTTACATGCTGCAAATCAATCACAGTTTGATAATATTGTATGAGACAACATTCTTTCAATAATAAATTTTTGAACTTACACTATACTAATATTTTGACTACTTAAGATTGAAAAAGGTTTGTTTATCAAACTCTAGACATAAATGATAAACCAGGGAATCGTGTACCGTTGATAAATCAAAACCTATCAACTGGACATTCTGAGCTGAAATGATCCCCAATGCTTTCCTGACATGCTAATTCGGGTTAAAGGACGTACACGTAGAAACCCTTTGCAGGACTCTTAATCAGCGTGCCCAAGTTGAAGATTAAAAAGCAGGGGGAAAAAAAAGAAGAGAGAAGAAGAGAAAATGATTGTCAGTACCTTCTAGGCCAAGTTTTACTTTTCGTGGTTGATAGAGTACGAATTCAAATGCAAATTGGAAAAGAAAAAAAGGGAGAGTACTGTTGAAGAATAGAGATGCTGAGGTAGATTTTTGACATAAAATACAAGTTGACGCTATGATTACATATTATTACGTAATGTTTGGTTGCTGTCCCCGTCACCGGGGACAGTGGACAAAACAACAAAATCCTGTCTTCTTGGCTTGTTTGGT